>JASAMW010006633.1:0-66133 GCA_030247985.1 Epsilonema sp. ZAB3_2
AGATTGGGATGAGAAACTTAATTATTGCCTATTTTCCTATCGCTCTGCTGCGAATGAGTCCACAGGTGAAAGCCCCTTCTTTTTGCTTTATCATAGAGACCCACTTCTCCCACCCGATGTTGCCCTTGTCCCCAAAAATCAAAAATACACAGAAATCAATGATTATAAAGATGACATGGTACACATGTTCCAAACTGCTTGGCAATTGGCACGGGAATGCATTGAAAAACACCAGTGTAAACAAAAAGAGCTTTATGACAAAAAGGTACACATGTTTGAACCAAAGTTGGGTATGCGCGTATGGTTACACACTCCCGTGGTAAAGAAAGGCCAAACTCACAAATATGCAAAATTTTGGACGGGACCCTATCGCATCCATAATCTTGACAAATTGCCTAATGTTGAAATCTCTGCTTGTGACCAACCAACAGCAAAACATCAAACTGTACATATCAATCGATTAAAGCCATGCTATAGTCCACTAGTGCCTGACCCAAAAGCCATTGTAGATCCAGAGGTTGAATAAGTATATAAATCCACTATCTATTTGTCACTCTCTTTTATCGTTGTCCACTCACTTACTCTGTTTTATACACTACCCATTGGGTCATGGTAGCAAAATGCTTTCACATTCTGTCTCTTGATTCTCTCTTGGCTCTTCCACTTGGCGCGCTTCACATTCCTATACCATCCAACTCCACACATAACACATTCTCTTCTTTTGTTATTACAGGCTCTGCTTTGATCTGTTCTTGCATCGTTTCTCCACCTTGAAACGCAAATCATCAGCGCTTCCATCGCCTACCATTTAAATTTTCGGCCTCCGTGCCAGAGTCGTGAGTATTCTAAAACCTTCTTTCCTCCAACCATGGCCACCTCGTCGACCGCCGACGTTGTGTCTAAAAGCTACGTCAACCGAGCTCAAGCTAGGGTGCTCGAGGCGTATCGCAACAGTGTTCGCATGGAGATCTGCGATCCGAACGTTCTGCCAAAGGGGATACCTGCCAGAGGCAAGAGCATCGATCAGCAAACCGCCTTGCCGGAGGATATCTTCCCAGCCAGACCATCCTCTGCTGATCGTATCCTCAGTCACCATTTCGCACCTGGTGATTTAGTCACTGGAAGGATCTGCGCATTCCAGCCAGCTTCCACCTCGGTCCGGGATCCTTACTGGAGATTTGTCGAAGTCTCTGATTTCCAGCCTGTCCCGAGGAATGGCACCGTGATGGGTGTTGTCATCTGCCCAGCGGCGATGCGGAGTGGCATGTCGTGCAAAGCTTACATTGACTCTCCTCACATGGACCCTGATTTGCTCAAACTTTTTGACAATCCTCAGGCGATTGTTTTTCCGCATAACTTTGAGGATCGCATTTTCATCTCCCACACACCAGATGGTGACTCTGTCATCCGTGATGCAGATCACAACGACCTCAATGGACGCCCCGTCTGGTTTGACGTCGCCTATCCTGTGGCCACTGGTGAGGCTGGGACGAAGGCCCTTCAAACAAACCCGGCCGTGGTGTGGGCAAGATTGCTGTCACCGGAGGAGGCATATGCTGTCATCGCACAACAATTGGCGCACCAATAAGGTAAACCACCACAACCTTGAGTTGGCGGTCTATTTTATATACCGCGTATGTAAAACACGAGTCGTGAGTACTTGAAAACTTCTTATTTCTTATTCGTTTCTACAGCTTCGCACTGAAGCTTTAGAAAATGGGGGGTAGAACATAATGCAACTAACACCCACACATAGGTATCAAACCGAATTTACCAAAATTTACTTTTTTTCCATTTGTTTTAGCATCAGCAGGTTTGGGCAAATGAATGATGAATGATGGACATGCACAAGATTGAAAAACTGCTCACTTTAATCAAGTTTGCTCGTTATGGACCTTTAGTTCTAGTTTTGTACCATTGCATAACATATAGCATATTATTGCTCAAATATCATATGTGCTACACATCTCTACTTCTTGTTTTATTTTTCTTCTTGTGTTCATTGTGTTATCGTACTGTATGATTTCTGTCTGTGGGTCTTGTTGGTATTATTATCATGGTTATTCATGTTATTCCTTTACTTTACTTCTATTGCGCCCATAGTCTAAGGGTACATAGCTTATCTTGGCTTACATTGGTTTGTTTTTGTGTGTGTCTAATGACTATCGCATTTCTCTTATACATTACATTACAAATACAGATAATCTGACAGTTTCCAAATAAAGTTCTGCTCTTCCCCAACTTTCAATAGTATTTTCATCCAAAGGGGGGAGGGGAATGGACTAGGAAATACATAAATAATCATGTGAAACGTTAACGATTTGCTACTGGTACAACAGGGGGGGTCAAAAATTTTTGCTCGAAAAACCATTTGGCTCCGTGCCAAGCTTACACTGATCTCTGCTTTATATCTATGCGAAATGGGCTGTTTGGTTTCGTACCAGGCCTCACCTCATACTGGAAAATGAAGCATTCTCTAGTTGCATACTGGACTCACCCGCCATACAAGGGTTGACTGACACGTTGTGACTTTCAAAAATTTACCAAATTCTACCATTTTTACCATTCTCTTCACCAAATTTTCGATACTCTGTACCAGAAGCGAAACGAGGACGTTTCGACCAAAGGGGGGAGGTGTAGCGAAGTTGGCTAAGGGTTAAATTGGGAAATGGAAATTCTCAAGATAAAGTGTGTAAGATTGGTTCTGAAAACATAGCGAGTGAATAAGCCTTATTTTATCGGCATGTGTGAAAGGTTATGTTCCCAGGGAGCGGCTCGGAAGGAGCTGGAGAGCATTGGAAGTATGGCAGAGTTAGGAAATCAGGAGTGACTTGCGATAACAAGATCGGGTGAATTACAAAAACAAGCAGGAATAAAATAGCCAAAACAAGACCGAGTATAAAAAGAGGCGACGGGAGAGTCACAGGGTCCGTTGCGTTTACGGTGGTTTTCAAAGCAATCGCGTTATGCTATTCAGTCGGTTTTAGTTCTTTCGTACAGAGACGTGAGTACTCGAAGCTTCTCCTATTTGTATGTACGGTTTCTGGGCCAGCACCAAGTAACGTGTGGTAAGTAAAGGAGAACGCTACACATCATAGCATTGAAAATTATAGCCTTTTCCAATGAAATCCATGTCCAGTCTGTTTCGGTTTCTTCAAAGACTTTCTGCTGGAGGTCGGAGTGCCATTATATTCTTCTATAAGTCGACGAGTTGGCTGTCTTTTTCGTTTAGGAAGTGTGTTTGGCTCCTCAAATTCTTGTTGCAAAGCTGACATAAAGTCTTCATCCTCACTTGGTTCTTCAGCACTTTGTCTCTGCCCAGCTAGAACCAAATTCCAGTGTCTCTTATTTCCAATGGCATCAGCAGGTGTGTTTGCATCTGCCAATCCTTTTGCAAATTCTCGATACCCCAATGCTGGTGAACTCTGCTTTCTGGGTCTGGCAAAGTCGGTAAATAGGCTGTATATGTTTGATCGTGGAACAGTTTTACCCTTGTAAATGAGCTCCTTCCCTTTGGTCCATGAAATGTGAGGACTGGACTTTAAATACTTCAATAGAATTTTTGCATTTTGCTTGTTTCTGTTAGGTACCAAGTCCAACAGATCATTATCTGACACAGGCAGTTGTTGATGAGGTTCAGCTGTCATCTGGCCCACTGGTTGCTGTTCACCTGGGATTTTTGTATCGTCTGCAATTCCCTGCATTCGCTCATAGCGATTCAGGGTTGAATAATACTTGTGTAGTTTCAGAGTATCTGACAATGAGCTATCATCCAGTACAGATTTCATTTGCTGATCCAGTAGTGACAGTTGTTGGAGTGTGGCTGCTCCTGGCAAATGTTGTTGCAGGTTTGGTTGAGTAGCCATTTCCAGAGGCACCAATGCCATTTTTCTGACCATAATGCTGTTACTTTCTACTAATGAGGTTACCAACTAGCGACGCAGCAATGGCAAGTACTGGAGTTAGCAATGAGGGCAGAAACCCACCTTGCTGAATTAAGATTTTTCGTTTCTTCACTCTTAGTTGCAAGAGCGCGAAGATGTTTTTTGTAGCGCCTCAGCAGCTGCTTTCTTTTCGGAGCAAGCTTCACGTTGCCCAGTAGAACATTATGAGCACATTCACACAAACATTTTATAAACTCTTTATTTGCAGCTTTCAAAATATTTTTTCTGTGTTGGGGTGTAGCTTTTTTTAAATATTTCAGATCCACATAAAATTTTTTTAGACGAGACACCATGTCAAGCTTGTGAAAGCATTTTTAAATATACATATCGCACCTTTAGCATTAATTACATGTACTGTACGCACATATCCACAGTGTTTGCTTATTGGTATACAACAGTAGTTTCGTCAGGAAATATTTTTGAACGTAACCTGATCTGCTCTGGACATGCTTGGGTGAGATCTACAAAAAGATAGTTGTATGGCTCCGATGTTGCATCTTCAAAGGCATCCAGGAAGAACTGTCTTCGTTTAGGGTACATTTGATTGGCTAAAGTGGACACTTGCAATCTGTCTGATGGATTTTTGAACAACGTCAGATAATGACAGTTGACTCGTGATGTTCGCATACCACCAAAGAAAAGGTTCTGAACAATGAACACAAGGCTGATATTCCAGTGATGTACTCCACGTACAAACAGGCTGGTGATGATATTGTCTTTTGCTTTTACTTCAGTCATTAGGTCATCTAGTATGACGAGACGAGAGTGACCATTCGTTGAACGCAAATCTTCTATATTTGGTAAACCTTGAATGAATCGCACCCTAGGATTCTGATTTCCAAGCACTGTATATCCCGGCTGAAACTCGGTGTAGTAGAAAAGAATCTCACTTGGAGGCGACGATGAAAGTCGGTCAATGTGGGTGAGTAGACGATGAGTGAACACGCTTTTACCACTTTTACTCGGTCCAGATACTACTAATGAAAATGGATGATCCAACAACGGTTCATTATAGGACATGATTACACCATTGATACATATTGTACATACCAACACATACGTAGTACCTGCAGCAATGATTCATTAGAATGAGTAAAAGTACTGTAAGTAGCAATACTGAGTTCACTTCATCGCAACATTTTTCTTCACGCAGCTTTTGCATAGACCCAGGTCGATATGCTGGCTTCCAGACACTGGATTGATTGTGATGCTCTTGTTGTTACGTGCCAGACAGCTTTTGCACATCATCATCATCACGACGCCTTCTCTTTTCAGTGGCATCACGGAAATCATCTCATCACTGGTCGAACATTGCTGATCCAATTTCGGCTTTTTCTGTTCATTCTCATCAATTTTCTTCATTGAAGGCTTCATCGCATTCTGTCGCTCCAGTTTTGCAGGTGTGTCAAGTGGTTTTCCAGCCATGAAGGCATCCTGGCGTTCCAACTTTGGCATTTCGGTGGTGGATTTTTCGGAAATTGAGTGAGGTATGGCAATATTGAGCTTCTTCTTGTCTCCAAGCTTTTTCTCGTTCCACTTTTCCTTGCCCTTTCCCCGCTTCGCGCCACTGGCCTCACTTTGTTGTTCATCTTCAGTTGCTTTCCTTGAATCTTTCACCATCTCCATGGGTGGCTGTTGTTTCTGTGCGTGCTTCTTCCTCTCTTCAGATTCACTACCACTGTGCTGCTCGTTCTTCTCCTGATCCGTCACAGATTCGAGACCGATACCTGATTCAAGATTTTCAACAGCAGAAACCAAAGAAATCTCTGGAGGCAAGTACCACACATCATTATTTCTGTCATGGGTAGGGGATTGTGGAGAATAGAGAGGTAGATTCGCTACCGGCTCTTTAGCCATTGGAGCAGAAACAGAAACAGGACCAGGCATGATTTCAACTTTTATTTGATCGTTTGAATTATGTAGCATTGAGAAAAAACAATAATACAACACGTTGGATGGTGTAGCAATGACAATGGTTGTTGCAGTGGTGGTTAGGGTATGCATGTCACACGCTAAAGTACATAGCACTACATCATCATTATGTTCACATATTGTACATACCTATGTACAACATACAGTATACATACGTACTATGAGAGAAAACTGGATATTCACTGGCCCTTGCCCAACATCGCAAAATCATACTTTTTGGATTTTTTCTTCGGCTCTCCACCATTCATTTTCTTTTGTTCTTCTTCGCCCTTGATCTTGTCACGCAGTTGCATAAGAATTTCGCCCAGATGGTTCATGCCAATCCAGCTGTATTTGAATTCCGCTTTCGCATCCGCCATGGACAAGCCAGTGGAGAAGAATGGGTCGTCCACGTCGCAGTACACCAGACAACTGTCACCAGTCTCCAAAAGCTGTTGACGCATTTTGCTACTTCGAAACTTGGCCTCGTTGCTCTCGGTCATGATTTTCAGCGCTTCCTGCTTCCACTCTTCCCCATCCGATGATTCGATGATATTGCCGATTCGATTGCAGGCATGGGGGGAGCTCGCCTTCATGATTTCCTCCGCCAACCTGGGTAGCTGGTAGAAAAGAGCCTTCTTGTAGAGGAGACACTGGATGATGGAATGGAAACGTTGGTCATACAGTTCAAAGGAGGAAAAGCGCAAAGGAGACAGATGATACTGGTAACTGGGGGAAAATTTGTAAAAAATCAAGTGAGACATGGTCAACGTGAAAATTGTCAGAAATTGGTAAAATCTGAGACGAATCGATGATGATGAGAAAAACAAAAGGATTGCTAAAAATTCTAAAGCCCCTGGATTTTTGACAATTGTCACCCAGCTACAATGAATGTAATTGTAAAGATTGCTTGCAAATTTGTCCTTTTGGTGTCTCTTTAGAATGAAAAACGCATTGCTTTTACTAAGAAAAAAACGAGATGCACATTACGTACATAATTGTAGTGCGATGTGACAGCACTGTACATAGTGCGTGGTACGGTAGTACGTACGTACGTAGAAATCAGAAGCAGCAGTGACACACAGTAGGTACATGGGCATACTACGTACGTATTGTAGTACAATACGTGCAATCGACTGCATTACACGATACAGAAGATAAATTAATGAAATACGTGATGGAAATGCAATAATTCTAGTTTTAAGCAAGGATGTTCACTCATACCCACGTCACTCACTCGTTCTCTGTTCCAACACACTTCATTTGCAGTCTCTTTTGAATATCTTCGTCATCCAGTAGGCGAAGGAAAGGATTAGGAACAGATGACAGGAAGATGGCTAGATCTATGGCGGTGAGATTGGTGGCACCAGGCTCCTGCTCTTCTCTGGCACTAAGAAGAAGTCTCATTTCCATCATGACTTGATGGTGGTCGATGCCAACGATATCAGATGGGCGCAACATTGGATTGACGCGACGATCGATGAAATACTGACAGAGATGAGGATACATATACTGATTTCCAATGCTATGCTGCTCAACCAGGTCGCGACGACATGCCTCACAGTTTCTTCTGGCTTCCTTTTCGATCTGCTTTCTCATCACATTTCCACAGGCAGTAAGAAAGATTTCCATGATGGTTCCTTGCTTGCTAATGAATTGTTCGTGGTGTATCTGGAATGGGGAATTGTCGCA
This sequence comes from Epsilonema sp. ZAB3_2, assembly GCA_030247985.1. Taxonomy (NCBI): domain Eukaryota; kingdom Metazoa; phylum Nematoda; class Chromadorea; order Desmodorida; family Epsilonematidae; genus Epsilonema; species Epsilonema sp. ZAB3_2. The sequence goes on from JASAMW010006633.1 coordinate 7,548, forward strand.
TCGGAAGGGTTCGTAGTGAGTTTTCTCCATTTTTTTTACGGATGCAGTGGAAAAATTAGTAAGGCAGAAAAAATTGTTTTAGTGAGAAAAGGTACACGCACACGGTACACTAACACAGGTGACAATAAGCCCCTGGAAAAACGAATACAGGTGGACTATTGCGACAAAAATGCAGGGGCTTTGGCAATATACACAGTAAAACACTCTGAGAACAAATCATTTTGGTGTCGGTCTGAGCTAAAAAATCAATTGTAAATCGCAGAAGTTTTGAGAATGGACAACAACCGAATAATTATCATCAGTTGGCAGATGAGTGCGGCGCAGAAGTGGCTTGATCATTACCGAGCGGAAACGGGAAATGGATACAGACAGATTCATCAAATGACCGTGGACAGGTTGGTTGTTGTAGTACAGTACAATATGTATGTACTACATACGTGTCACGGATGTGAGTGCATCTAGCTTTTTCCTAACTTATAATAGTTGAGTGATCTGTATTCATTCTTGTTCTTTCTGTGATTGCGAACGGTCAGGCCTGGCAATACAGTTCGCTTCCTCTGCACTCTGCGCTTTTGTATGAAAGTTATGATTGTACCGTAAGCAGAATATTCGTGCAATTGTAGGTTCATCGACGACGTGGTCAACCCCCACAAAGGGAGAATCATTCACTTCTTACGGCAGAACGCCTACGATATCTGGAGGCTGATGTTCGTTACCCGCCGCTATCTGACCGAAGTGGCTGGACAGGAGGACCCGCCCGACCGACAGGAATACGTGGATTTCATCGTGGATTTTGCTTTCGGGCCGAGAAACGTGCGCCGCGAAGATCTCATGTTCGACAACATGAAACTGGGGATCCGCAGAATGTTGCTGGTGTACGAAGACCAGTCTAGCACCTGAATCAAGTAGAGCTTTTCTATTTTCCAAACATTAGCATTTATGTACGTATGATGTCAATGCATATTATTCGTTTTAATATTTTTTTTCAAACTTCAGGAATAACGACACTGGCAAAAGATTACGGTAGCAAGACAATAGCTGAAAACATCTTAGTTTACGATTGATCACACTGTTACTGCTACCTACCTACATATACCTACATACGTACCTACATATGTAAACATGCGAGACTGATGTACATAGGTCAGCCTCGCTGTTTCAGCAGGCTTCAGCCTATCTCTTTTGATCCGCAACCGTGAAGTCACGGTTCAATGGATTCTGGCTTCTGCCAACAGCTGACAGGAAAGAACCACTAATTAGTAGCCTCTCTGCAGCATGCATGAAAACTGGTACGGCTACTGAACGGAGCGCGGTCCACCTGTCTCATTTCGTCCTGCAGCTGTGAGACCACAGCACGACGGACATAAGCAGTCCACTGTCCAGACCGGATGTTCTCTGCACCGACTGAATCGAGCAGGCCGAACTCACTCAGGTCACGGTATGATGCGTACTTCAGGCAAGGAGGAGTAAAAGTCTCTCACTCATCAGAGTTCCGAAACATTCTCATGAACACAATATTATCTCTCAGAATTTTCCGACCAACCGTCTTTATCATCCACAATACACCCGAACTGAATTCAAAACTGATGCAATCGTCAGCCTAATCTTCTTGCTCCGCACGCTCCACACGCAGTCGCCAGTTGTCTGCTGCAGAAAGTCAACCGCCATTGGTGAAGACGGCCGCCAGCCAATTGGCGGCCTTGGCGCTTCCCGCCCAGCTGTCGCCTGCGCAATGTTATCTGCTGCCAGCTGGATCGATGAGTCTATTTTCGGCTCTTCTAGCCCTCACCGCCCACGCTTTCGCCCGCTTGACAGCGCCGTACCGGAAACGTACGGTACGCTGAGTGCACCGTTTGCAGTTCTTGTGCATCTTCGGAATAGCGTTTCTATCCCGGCGCCAGAGTCAGCAAATAATAGTGACGCAGCTGGACGCGGCTGCGGTCGATGGTCCCGCAGGTTTCACACGTGCTGCCTGGATTCAGGGGGTTGGTAGTAAATGGACAAGGCAGGGTAATACTAATTTTGAGCATGTTAAGATTAGCAAGGGTGGTATGTATTATGCTCGGCGGCAGGTGGCCTGATTATGGTCACTTGCGGAGTGGAATGCTGGAGTGTTTTGCAATAGTAGGTACAGTATGTGTGTGTATTTATGCGCATAGCATGTGTGTATGCATGTAGTATACAGTACTTCGAGTTGGCTATTCTAGCTTTTCATTCCCTTGCGGGCGCCTGACCCGCTTGGTCCACCAGGGGTGCAGAAGGAGCGGCGGCCGAAATGGAGAGAGTTCGGCCGTCCAGCAGAGAGCGAGAGTTCGGCCGACTGCCGTTGCAGTCGGCATTCCAAACTGGAGAAAATCGAAGGAGTCCGTAAGCAGCTGATGACTTCGCCTCTTCTTCTTGGGTAGCCGGAAGAAAGTTGAAGCCTAATGCTGCCTACGGCGTGCGGAGCCTCAAAGACACGTACGTATAAAAGACGGGGGCCGGAATTATGTACATACCTACGTATATCACTCGGTCTTCTTTTCTTGATCCTCCGAGGGATACCCGCAGGCATCGTGGGTGGAGTTGAACCAGTTGGTTCAACCCTGCTTCTAGACCAAGTAGATTCATTCGAATTCCCTCGCCTAGTAGTTCCCCACGGTCACAATACAACAGCAGATTTCTGCTGCGGCATTCTAGGACACCAGGTATAGCCGTTTCACACAGCCAATACTATGTTTATGAAAACATGAACTCATGTCTCCTGAGCTAGACCTGGTCCATTATCCCGTCAACTGATAGAGCTGCCATCTAGTAGTTTCTAGTGGCACAACTCTCAATGAGAGCCTTCCAGTTCCGGGAGACTAATCAGCCTTTTCCAAACGAAAAGATCATGCGCTTTTTCCATACAAAGGAACAATAGCGCAGTTACGCCAGAACGCAACAGTGGCTACAGTAGCAAAACTCATGCATCCAACAACTAGGCAGCTATCAGTGTCACTTACACCGTGGCGTTGCAGGGCGTAAGGGCAGAGAAAGCAATACAAAACCCATCGGTCGTGCAGGTGCCAAAATGTTTCACTGTCCGCTCACTGTTGCACGTTGTACTACTGTAAGTACAGTACGTACGTACTCAACGCACTTCGTACGTAAACACAACATTGCCACGTACATACATACAGTAGCTTGTGTGCACGTTATGCCGAAGCTTCGCGTTCTCATGATGAGCAAAATTTCCCGGCGTAAGAGGTGAGGATATCCTCGGCCAGATAGTATCTTAACGCTCGGCGCTCAATGAGAACGGGATGCCACGCATGCAGTGGTTTCACACCATTTGTGGTGCTGTATAGTATAGGTTCGACTTGAACTCGTATTCGAACTCAAAAATGGAAAATTTCGAACCTATGATATACTGGACACCGTACCTACATACGTAGCCATTTCTGTAAGTGTCAGTCGGACTCATGATATGTCTACGTAGACTCACAACGAAAGTCCAACCGACTGACAACGCATGTACATACATACGTAGTGGTACTTTGAAGGAGTTGCAAACACATCACAATTTTCGGCCGAGAACTGAAGGTGCAGCATTCTTTTTCCTTCTGTACATACAGAGTCTCAGCCAAAGCCTCATTCACATCGGACGCCGATCTTAGCCAATACCCGTTTGGTACTTGGGCCGAATCGATCCCAAAGGTAACCGCGCGAAACTGCCGCAAATATAGCGAGCAAGTCGGCGGGTGGCGTCCTGGGTAAATGCGGCTTCGGCACAGCATCCAAATTGGACCTGTAAAGACATCTACATAACAGTCGAGCTATGGACAAGGGCCTTAACTGTTTTCTCTGGCTCCTGGTCCAAGCCCGATCATTCTCCCAATGCTCATACTGGCATCGGCTTCTTCCTTACATCGTTCGGTTGCGTAATTGCAGCGGCTTAAAACGGAGATTGCAGTTGCAACCAACCACCAAAGTCGGAAGGAAGGACGGCGGAACAGCTACCGAGCAGCACCGTACAATCGGTCGAAAGAAAGTCAGGTGAAGCCGTTAGCTTGAACAAAATAATAACATTTATGCAGAAAAACCAATTGGTCTTACCGCTATGCTATTTGTCGTATCTCGCATCATGTTGGCCGGTGGATTTCCACGAGCACTGAAGCGACGAACTATATTTTTTTTTTACATGATAACTGCAAGCACCTTATTTACGTGATTGCATGCACATGCATACAACGTATAATTGTACGTACAGTTTATCACAGCTAATTCCAAGGGCCATCCATGGTCGGTGAAACGAAATGGCACCGTTCAGAATGGATGGGATACGGTGACGTCCACTTGGACCGGCCGCATCGCATCCATTCAATGCCATCGCAAAGACCAATCATTGATGGTCACTTGGAAACATTACCTTTCCGTTGAGTTCCAACTGGTAGGTTGACACCAATGTGGTTTCATCGGTGGGAAAATATTTATTTACTGGAGATGGGTCGATATTATTATTATTAGGAACATATCGAGATTCGATGCAACACCGATAATATCGACCCAGCTCTACGTCTACCGTTTTGGTAAACAAACACAATCAGTTACAGGAGCCGAATAATATCACGGTAACAATTTTTACCGATGACAGAGATTGGCAAGTTTGCAAACTGCGACGGCAACAGCTCTTGCGAATTCGCACGAACTTCCTGCAAACTGAAACACGTGAAACAATAAATAAAAATGTTCTGTATTACCTGTACCTGTAGTTCGGGAGAGTTGTGCATTCGCCCTGATATTCGATATCGAACATTAGTCATCCCTACTGTGCATCTCGAATTCGAAATACGAAAACACAGGTAAAGTATACAGTATGTAAAACAACCTTCTTTGCAGGCTGTTATGCTAACCCATTGCATTTTCTGCGACACTTTTGCACCGTCAACCGTACTCATCGAATACGGTTGAAGCATTTTTATTGTCGCACTTTTCCGCCTAATCGACGGTGTGATTTCGCAAAAAATGCAGTGGCTAGGATATTATTTTCTGGCCTGTGACGCAGTTCGTCCGGCCACTACATAAATACCGTACCAGCACCATTTGGATTTAGAGGCCTGGGCTGAGCAGTTGCTCTGTCCGCTCCGCTCTCCAATTGTCCGGCTGGCAACACCCATGACTGGAGACTGTAGGTACCAGTGATGGCTACTTTACTTTTGCTAAATAAAAGTGCTAATAGCACTTTACCCCAAAAGGTATTTATGACGGCAAAAGCAACTTTTACTTGAAGCTGTTTTCAGCAAAAGCAAATGCCACTTTTACCGGCAAGTTTATTTTAAGTACACATCACTAGTAGCTAACTCCAGCTTCTGTTCCAGAAGTCGAGCCGATGGCGGTCCATTGGCCACTATTCTTCCTCAGTCCTCGCAATGGCCGGTTTGTTCCACCCATTTGGTTGAACTCCAAGAGGCCTCCGGTGAATTCACCAGACTGACTGAGCTCGTCACGTATGCACGTATGTATGTATGTACGATCCCTTTATGCACATTATCTATACGCACAATATACGCACAATTGCACATATGGCTAGTAACTGTTAGGCTTACGTTACTGCTGCAGCTCCGCCGGGATCCTTGATCTTGCCGGATGAACAGGTAAACAGCCAGTTGTAGACGCAACCACCAGACCAGCCAGGGAGTAATGTTGTCATCTGATGTCCAGAGCAACTCACTCACGCAGAGGTGCAACAGAGATAATGTAGCGCACCGTCGTACATAGGGCATGCATGGCATTAGCCGAACGGCTAAGCATATGGTTCGTGTAGTTGCATATACTCCCGTAGTACATACCCAATGGTATGCGGAGTAGCAGCTACACCGCAGTACAGTAGTGCTTACTACTGTACGTAGGTACGTAACATATCTTCATGCAAAAGGGGACACTGTATGGCATACGCACGTCAATCAATGCACGTACGTAACTTCTGAACTCACTGGACTTTCCAATAAGGTAAGCTCAGAACAGTAAACGTAGCCCTTGGCATGAGATAGGCTGGAACAGCTGTAAAGCACTTTTGCGCTATACAGGAACAATAAAATAAAATAAAACAAAGTAAAATGGCCTGCAGCCAGCAGACGAATACAACAACACGACTGGCTGAGAGACACACAAAACAAAACACTTTTCAGAAAAGCAGTCTGTCGACTGGCTTTGTTGTCTCTCTCAATGAATAACGTGTGGCTTGCCTCACACGCGGCTTCTTATACAGCTCGCGCTGCCTGTTGTTGTCACTCTTTGCTTTTTTAGAGTGAGCTGGAGGGACACAAACGGGTTCGTCTGGGTCATATGCAAATTCGTCTGTTGGCGACTCTTCAATAGAAACGGCCTTTTGCTGCCGAATTCCATCGAAATCGGTCAGAATATCCGCATTTTCGGAATCTTCAAAATTTCGAAAATTCCCTTGTTTATCCACCCCTAACCTATCCACACCTACCCTCTTCTCTCTTTCCTCCTCCTCCTCCTCCTCCAGAAAATCATCTGCGCCCGCAGATGTCGATTTCAGGTCAGGATGTCCTTCGACTGAAGGTAAGGGGAGGTTATGCACATCGCCGCCTGTGAAAGAGACTGCATTTGCAGCATCCGGCTTGCATTTAGAGAGTTTGTCTCTGTGGACCACTTTTGGTCGAGAGAATTGGCGATTAGGGGTACGGTAGCGAATAGTGGCATTCGTGTCTGTTAGCCGTACAATTTTTGCTGGGCCTTTATAACGGGGCGAATGCTTATGCTTCATAATGTCGGGTGAATACACCCAAACAAAATCACCTACTCGAAGATCTGCATCTTTGGCCTTCTTGTCGAATTGGGCCTTTTGCTTTTGCTTTTCTTTCGCAGAAGCTTCTGCGCTTTTAGCATACAGATACTTCAAATTTCTCCTCGTTTCTTGAAGGGATTCGCTTGAATCCGCATCATATACCATACGGGCCGGAGCTATCATTGGGCTTTCCAATGGAAAGAATGTGTCGCGGCCCGTCATAGCTTGAAACGGGGAGAACCCAGTCCTGGTTTGAACTTGAGCGTTGTAACCATTCACTAGAATGGGCAACCGTTCATCCCAATCAGACGCATATTTATCGCAGCATTTGGCAATCATATTGATTACCGTACGATTGCTGCGTTCACTTTGTCCATCTCCCTGTGGATGGAATGCTGTGGTAAACACCTGTTCCATATTGAATCTGGCACAGACCTCTCTGTAGAGCTTAGAGGTGAAATTAGAGCCTCTGTCTGTAAGCAGTTTCCTTGGCATTCCCCAGGGAAATATGATGTTCATCATAGCTTGGGAAACTGTTTCTGCTTTTTGGTCTCTCAATGGCCCTGCCATGATAAACCCAGAACACAGATCCGTTGCTACAAGGCAAGATTTGAAGCCTGATGCAGATGTGGGTAAAGTTACAATGTCCATTGCAACTACATCCATCGGCCTCAATGGGGCAGGGATGGGGTGCAGCCTTGGTTTATCTCTGCGACCTTGCCCCTGCCTGGCAGCACATACAAGGCACGAATCGCAAAAGGACTGAATGTCCTTGAGCATGTCTGGCCAGTAATAAAAGCGCTCTACATAGAGCTTTAGCCTCTTCTTGCCCATATGTCCACCTTGATCATTGCAGTGCACTTCTCTCAATAGAGTAGTGCGGTGTACAGCTGGTACGTATACTCGTGCATACGGTTCTTTGCTTTTATGCGCCTCCGCATAATAGAGGACATCGTCGATTAGATGGAATTTTCCCTCCATCTTGACTATCCAACTGGACAGTTTTTCATCCTCAGGGACGATGTAGTCCTCTTTAAAAGCAATGATAGCCTTTATGATGGGGTCCGTTGCTTGCAATTGACGGACTCTCTCCATCATCTGATCCTGAAGATCAAGGTCATCCAATGAAACACCTGCATAGGGTTCAGCTTCATCTTTAGGTACTTCAGCTGTCTCCAGTGGTTCATCGTCATCTTCGACAAACTCAGCAGCAGCTGTAAGCTGCACCATGACTGAAGGTCCAGGAGTGGGTGGGGGCATGCGCGATAGTCCATCAGCGGCTAAATTTCCCACTCCAGGTCTGTGCAGCACTTTCTTAATGCAACAATGGTCCTGTAGTGCCATTTTCCAATTCGCAATTCGATTATTGGGGAGTGGCTTGACTGTAGACAGCCATTGTCGCACATTAGTAGAGTCCGTATACACATAGGTGATGCACCCATAGGTGTAGGTACGGAATTTTTCCATCGCAAATACCAAGCCAAGCATTTCTAAATGCGGAGGAGGATAACTGGGTTCAGCGCCTCGTAAAGACCGGCTGGCATAAGCTACTGGATGGAGCTCAAATCCTTCCCTTTCCAGCTCCTTTTTAGGACGTACTTTGATACCATCAGTAACGATGTCAAAGTGTGTGGGGATGGCATTTCCATCCTCATCTTTGTCTAAAGGCTGGGGTTCTCCATTTGGAAACTCCATCTGAGCACTGGAGTTGCGGGACTTCCACAACTGTTCTGGAATAGGGAAGTACTGGGACAAGGTGGCTCCTAGTCCTTTTGTAGATGCATCTGTTTCAACAACAAACTCCTTTGTCAAGTCTGGCAGTTGCAAGACTGGAGCAGTCATCAGGGCTCGTTTGAGCTCTTCAAATGCAGCCTGCATCTCTAGCGTCAATTCAGGCAGCTTTTGAGGTGGATTTTCCTTCAGCAGCATGTGAAGAGGGGATGCAATTTTCGCGAACCCACGCACAAAGCGCCGGTAATAGGAACAAATCCCTAGGAAGCCCCTGAGCTCTGTGATGGTGGTCGGGATCGGCCACTGTTCAATGCTGGAGACCTTTTCTGGATCTGGCTCTATGCCATCACGACTTAGGACAAACCCCAAATACTTGACCTTGGTTCTCATGAACCGGCACTTCTTTGGGTGCATTTTTAATCCTGCTTTTCGTAATCGGTCAGCCAGATTCTTGAAAAGTGCGATATGCTCCTCCATGGTCTGTGTAGCCAGTAAAAGATCGTCAACATATGAACTGACTTTTCCAGCTCCCCATTTCAGATCCATTCCCTCCAGGACAATGTTTATCAATCGACAAAACGCCGAGGGGGCATTACACAGGCCAAATGGCATCCGATTAAATTCAAACTGTCCTAATGGACAGATGAACGCCGATTTCTCCTTTGAGTCTTCGGCCATCTTTATTTGGTAAAACCCTGATCGCAGATCGATCGTGGTAAGATAAACTGGGTTGACTGCTCCAACTCGGTCAATTAATGTGGTGATAGTCGATAATGGATATCCATCTCTGACTGTCACAGCATTGACCTTAGTGTAGTCTATGCAGATTCTCATAGCTCCAGTGTCCTTTTTCCGGACTATGACTATGGGAGCAGCCCATGGAGACTTGGAATGAGAGATGACCTTGTTATCCAAGAGCATCTTGAGATTTGCGGATAATTCATCCATGTCTGAATAGGGGACACGTCGGGGCTTCATGTAAATAGGAGGATGTTCTCCAGTATTTATGGAGTGTTCCACTCCAACGGCTTCCCCTAATTCAGTATCATCAATGGCAAATAAGTCATGGTTTTCCATGAGTATTTGCTGAAATCTTCTCTTATCGACATCAGAGCAGTTCCAATCTGCAGGGTTAAGTAGCTCCGTTAACTGCTCGCGCCTCTCAGTTGAGAGCTTTTGTGTTGTAGCGATGAGAATACTCATCTCTTCAGCTGTGGGCTGCCAGGCCTCTAAGTCAATCTCTTCGAAGGACTCTCCTTCTGTAAGGGGAAGTAGCATCCCCAGCTGCTGACCATCTGGAATTCCTGGTGCATCCGGTTGATGAACCATTCCAATAAGCGTAATCCGCTCAGGGATGTCATAGCCCAGTCTAAACACTGCAGGTTCTAAGTCCAGAGCAAATGGGTCACACCCTGCATCTTGGGGTATGAATACATACCTTGTTTTTAAGGGCAGGGGTTCCCCCAGTGTTTTCAGAGGGGAAGTATTGTCCCTGAGTGTACAGGAAATCCTGCTGGGCGTTTTGACATCAAAAGTCTGTGTCTCTCCTTCAATGGAGGAGACAAAATGGACTGAAAAATGTGGAAGCAGGCTGTCATGGGTCACCTGAACTGCTACCTCCACAGTAGAGTACTCTTTGAGGACTCGTGTTGGAGGAGGAGGAGTGGTGTGAGTCTCCTCCACCCTCTGTTCATCCTTTACCTTCACACCTATGGGCTGCTCTGGGCTTCCAGTCGCTGCCCTGGCCCTCTTTAAGCGTCTTTTTAACGCTACCCTCTCTAATCTAGTGTCGGGAGGGCGTATAGCTAGTAGGTCTCTGGTCACATCATTACCTAATGGGTCAATCAATCGATATCCCATGGCCAATAAAGCCGGGGTTCCCAACACCAAATGGTGGCCACATGGTGCTTTTTTAGTAAGCACGAATGGAATTTCTGTGAAACCCTCTAGGCCTTCCAAATTAACCCTTAGGTTAACTTCGCATCGGTGAGTGGCAACCTTCCCGCCTATGCTAAGTACCGCCATCTTCAATGGAAGTGTGCGGTAAGCCAGTTCTTCTGGAGTCAGCCTACCTTCTGCCATAATGCAATCCAGGAGTTCCTGGCTTATGGTGTTTATGCCGGCCCCAGTATCCAGAGTGGCCTCACAGGGTTTTCCGGCTACCTCCACAATAGAGGTAAACTTTGGCCCTTTGAGTGAACAGCGCCTTCCCGGCCCATAAAATATGTCTAATATACCGAACATGGTAACTGCTTTTGCTGAGCCAGGGCCAGATTCTGGCGGGAATGTCTCTAGGCAGTGCGTACGCCGTAGGAACTTGGTTTGTTCCTGGTACTCGTAAGCTGCCTCCCAGCTTGCTGCCTCAGCTGGGGTGAAGCGCATTCGTAACTTGTCTCCCACCATGTATTCTGCAGTGAATGACGCTTCCAAATTTCCCGCTTGGGCAGAGACCAAAGGTGCACTCCAGTCTTCCATTCGACTCTTTTGAATCTCCTGGGTGCCTGATGTGTATTCACATTCAAAGGCCATCTTGGAAGTGACGTTTGATATCATTATGGCTTCTGGGACTAACCTATTATTGGGCGAATTGGCATTTTTGAGGCGTCCCTGTTAGATGTATTCATCTCAACCTGTGTCCTGAGGCATTGCTTACCACCACTGTGACCCAGAGGTGCACTTAATGGCTTTGCCTTAGTACTTGTGTCATCACAAGTGTGCAACATTTTGGAAGGCTCGCTCAAGACTATAACGGCTTCCGGTTGCAGCTTGGGGCGTCTTACTGTATCATTTGAAACAGCTTGGCCTGTGGAGGTCGTCTCAGCTGCACTCACAAGTGGACTCGCGGTGCTCTTCAAGGGTAAGCAAGATTCTTTTGTCACTTGCTCCCCTGTGCATGTAAGAGACAGTTCACGGATTTCATCTGCTATGTGTCCCTTCTGATACAGCAAATTTTGATCCGGTGAAGTTCCAACTTCAGGAAGTTCCATGGCTGCATGCCATAGGGAATCAACAAAAGGCTGGTTGCTACACATGTCAATAGAGTTGATTTCCAACTCAGGCTTTCTTGACTCTTCCAAGTGTCTGACAGGTTCTGGATCCAGCTGTAGAGGATATGGCACAAATTGCCCCTCTTTTCTCAACCCTTGAACCCCGCCCAGCAACCAGTCTTCCAATTTTTGGAGACGACAGGCTTCAGGTTGCACCCTATGCAAATCACGTTTGTGATCATACAGGTGGCGTGCCTGATTCCAGGGCGCCATTAAGGTTGAGGCAACTTGCAGATTATTAACCTGCCTGATATTTGACTCTTGAGTAACGCCAATCGACTCTTTTCTTTCTGTTTGGGGTAAAAACAAAACTTGCTTTTTCAGGGCGGGAGGCTCCCTGCATAAGTCTTGTCCATAACACCGATTGGAGTGCAAATTATAATTAAATTGCTGCGGCAATTCATCAAGGCCTGCCATCAGATCAGCCTGGTGCTTGTCTGTATGGCGTCTCTCTTTAGAGGCCTCATTATTTTGCACTTCGATTTCAAGTCGATTTTCGCGTCGTTTATTGCATTCGCACATACTGCAGAGTTTTCTCCCCATACATACGATTTTTTTCAATTTTCCCAAGGCGTTCACAGCTTGGTAAACTCGACCTTTCGGCTGGTATTCCAGCTGCGCTGCTTGCACCTTATTATGGGTCTCAGGCAATTCTGAGTGCAATATGTCCAAGTACAGTCTTTCCAGTACTGCGTTGACAGCTCGGATTATACTATCAGTCTCCTGGGCTGTTCCAGGGACTTCGAGCAATTTTTGGACACCGCGAAGCATTGCTTCGGCCTGATTAAGCCGGCGCTGAAAAGAGTCTTGCTTCAAGCGGAGTTTGGTGGGCTGTTTAAGATACAGCTCCTGCTCCAAATATGGAGGTGAACTTCCCAATAAATTTGGGGAGGGGTTGAGCCCCAATTCCCCCAACGTGGACTGTTGAGAGGAGCTGGCGATTCCAGCTCCAAAGCCCTCCGTCTCCTGCCACGCACTTTCGTCCACTCTTCGAGCGGAATGCGACCATTTAGTATGTATTGGCGTATACTGTGGTCGATAAGCGACCGTACATACAGTAGAAGATTGAGTCATTCTTACTGTTTTGTCTTCGGGTTCCATCTTCTTTGCTTCTACCATTGAAGTAAATAGAATTTACAGACGTTAGCCAAAAGACACTGTGAGAACCGTTGAATTCATGAAAAATACTCCTCCCAACCCTGGTACGCACCACAATACGTGCCTGAAGATTCGCTTGTTGAAGCCACGGTCATGAACAGGTTACGCTCGTTAGTTACCTCCATGTAAACATGCGAGACTGATGTAGGTCAGCCTCGCTGTTTCAGCAGGCTTCAGCCTATCTCTTTTGATCCGCAACCGTGAAGTCACGGTTCAATGGATTCTGGCTTCTGCCAACAGCTGACAGGAAAGAACCACTAATTAGTAGCCTCTCTGCAGCATGCATGAAAACTGGTACGGCTACTGAACGGAGCGCGGTCCACCTGTCTCATTTCGTCCTGCAGCTGTGAGACCACAGCACGACGGACATAAGCAGTCCACTGTCCAGACCGGATGTTCTCTGCACCGACTGAATCGAGCAGGCCGAACTCACTCAGGTCACGGTATGATGCGTACTTCAGGCAAGGAGGAGTAAAAGTCTCTCACTCATCAGAGTTCCGAAACATTCTCATGAACACAATATTATCTCTCAGAATTTTCCGACCAACCGTCTTTATCATCCACAATACACCCGAACTGAATTCAAAACTGATGCAATCGTCAGCCTAATCTTCTTGCTCCGCACGCTCCACACGCAGTCGCCAGTTGTCTGCTGCAGAAAGTCAACCGCCATTGGTGAAGACGGCCGCCAGCCAATTGGCGGCCTTGGCGCTTCCCGCCCAGCTGTCGCCTGCGCAATGTTATCTGCTGCCAGCTGGATCGATGAGTCTATTTTCGGCTCTTCTAGCCCTCACCGCCCACGCTTTCGCCCGCTTGACAGCGCCGTACCGGAAACGTACGGTACGCTGAGTGCACCGTTTGCAGTTCTTGTGCATCTTCGGAATAGCGTTTCTATCCCGGCGCCAGAGTCAGCAAATAATAGTGACGCAGCTGGACGCGGCTGCGGTCGATGGTCCCGCAGGTTTCACACATATATACCTACGTACGTACCTATGTGTACCGTGTATCTACATACGTAATCTACGTACATTGACATGTGTGTGTAAAGTGGAAGCCTCTGATTTACTTTAAGTGTAATATTGGTAATCAATCGACAATAACATGACTTCAATACAAAATAAAATCACGCTCCAATCAAAATCTTGGCAACTGACATAAAGCCTAAAGTAAAACCTGGGGAAAAATTAAGGCCCCACTAAATAGGCCAAAGCCTAAGCCTAAGCTTAAACATAGGCTTAAGCCTAAGCTTAAGCCTAGGCCTAAGCTTAAGCCTAAGCTTAAGCCTAAGCATGGTGGGGCCTTAATTTTTCCCCAGGGTGACGTGTATCAGTAGTAATCACCGCCTTAGAAGTTGGCGGGAGTTCGGGGCCTGCGATGAGACTTTTCCGCCAGCCGATCGATTCTTGCGTAGGCTGGCGGGGCGCAGTTGATCTTGCTTGCGCGGCGGCGCAGCGTCTTCAAAGTTACCGCGCCGCCTTTTGCCTCCAAAACAGGCTGCCGGCTGTCAGTTCATGGCCGCAGGGCCGGGCTATGGTACGTCCCGTTGGACGTACCCCACGTCTTCACACACGATAGTATGACATTGTCACGTCACCCTCGACAGAATCACATTTCCTTTCGTAGAAGACTACGCCCTACACCTTCCATTTCCACTTTCACACAAAATGCGCTCGTCTTGCATCATCATAATCACATTCACATTTAAGATTGTTATCCTACAGTTTCATTGATTATGTAGCCAACAGCTTTATTTGGGTACTTAGATGTTGACTCTTCTGAGTATTGAGTATCCATCTACGTGCATTGCTTGTTTTATCTTATGTTCATACGTTATGCACGCGGTAAAGAAACTTTGCTTGCTTGCTTGCTTCACACAAACTTCATTTCCTCTTCCCCATTCACAAATAAAAAAGCCGCAGAGAAAATTTATATACGCGCGCTCTTGCTTTTTTTGATGGTTTTTTCAGACAAGAATGCGACGAAGCGAATATATTGTCGATAACTACAGCGCAATCAAAATGATCGTCATTAAAGGCAAGGGGTCCCCTACACCGACTTTCGAATTTAAAGTTCAAACCAATTTTATCATAAACTACATTTTTAACCGAGTCTTTTGCAAAAAACCGCTTTTCAAAATTCCTATCCGTTCACGAGTTGTCGGTGTGCAAAGTTCAGTCAAGTTCAGTACTGAAGAGGGTTTTGGGAACCACTACGTTTTTTAACTACGTAGTTTACTACCGTAGTGGTTCCCGAGGACCGCTTCAATACTGAAATTTATCGATTTTTATCTTCGAATAACTCATGAACGGATAGGAATTTTGAAAAGCGGTTTTTTGCAAAAGACTCGGTTAAAAATGTAGTTTATGATAAAAATGGTTTGAACTTTAAATTCGACAGTCGGTGTAGGGGACCCCTTGCCTTTAATTAGCCATACGTATGAGACGAGTAGTTGTTCGTTGAAATACACCCTGTATTTTATTGTCACACCCGCTCACAGTCACAGCCAAGACTAACGAGAAACGGTTTATACAGTTTATAGGTTTATTACGATCGACCGGTCAAAAGGACACTTATAGTCAGTGGGACGATCAAGACCGTGCTTGACAATCTTGCCGCTCCCGTGGCATTTTAGTAAATCTGGCATTTCTATACAAGAATAGCAACTGGCTTTTCGACCCTTTTTCAAACACTCTTGCTATTCTTGTATAGAAATGCCAGATTTACTAAGATTGCTACGGGAGCGCGAAAATTGTCAAGCACGGTCTTGATCGTCCCGGTGACTATAGACGTCAAAAGGACGTCTGGATCGGCGGCAACGGCAGCCACACTAATATAAGTACCTATATAAAAACTAGGGCCACACAGACACAACGACAGAACCAAGGAGACCTAGACCGCAGTCACGTATAGTACGCGGTCTAGGAGTCCTTGACACAACTCAATGCCAAACCACGTTTCACCCATCAAATAGACCAACAGAAAACTGTGATAGCCATTTAGGCCATATAGCTTTAATGTCCGCTGGCTTGCCGGTAAGGTTTTACTGACACGCAGCCAGAATCAAACTACGCATGTACATACATATGTTCGCATACGTACACATACCAAACATACAATCATCCACCCTTGGTCCAAAACACAGCACAATAATAAAACGAAGCTGCTCACGATTATCACCAATACGTGAATACAGTACAAGTGCATAACACACAAATCATACAGCATCACAAACTGCAGGGAGGGAGAGGGTGGGAAAAACAGCTAAATGCGACTGAATCTGCCGCAATCATGCGTTGCCTCACTTCCCTGCACAAGAAACGAGTACTTTTTTCCGGCGTGGCAAGCGTATGTGCGGCGTAAGGGAAGCAGATGGAATTTTACACGCACGCCTGTACGTACGTACGTACGTACCGTAGTTCCAGCCCGCTTCCCATTAAAGAGATATAGCCATTTAGGCCATATAGCTTTAATGTCCGCTGGCTTGCCGGTAAGGTTTTACTGACACGCAGCCAGAATCAAACTACGCATGTACATACATATGTTCGCATACGTACACATACCAAAACATACAATCATCCACCCAATCTTCTCATGTCTTGACTCGTTTCGACTCGTTTCCATGCATTCAGCCCATAATCCCACCGGACGTGCTCGCAGCCTGGCCGCTGAAGGATCTGGTAGCCGCGCCTTCGCCTTGGCCCACCAGCTTCCTCGCCACAGCTGCCAACTTCTCCACCAGTGGCGCCACGTGCCTGAGGTGCACATCTGTCTTCCATCGGCCCAGCTTTTCGCGCTCCAAGTCCGTCAGCCCGACCTGATTTGCAGACGTTTCCGCCGCGTGCCCATTCGGGCTTAGACCAATTTGGTCTGTGGCTCCAAGTTCGCCCTCAGTGTTTGGTACTGGCGCTGTGCTGTCAAATAGGACTTGCGCGTCTTCGCAGAGAGAGATGCCAGTGAGACCGCTACCTTCTCCAGATGATGCCGATGAGAGCTCTCTGAAAAACACTGCAGTAAACAACCCTACTGGCAGGGGGGTAGGGGAGCAGGCAGCCCCAGGCACCAATGAATAAAAGCGATCCCACTGTGCCCGCGAAATGGCATCCGCCACTTCATTCTCCACTCCGGGAATGTGCACAGCTGTCACCCTGCAGTCCCAGCCAGCACACAAGAAGAACAGCACCCGTAGTAAAGCGCTCATGGCGGGGGAATGAGACTTGTTGCTTGCCAGTACATGCAGAGCAGTGGCAGAGTCTACGTGAAACTTGATCTTCTTCCCCCTCCACAGATGGCCCCAAGTTGCCACGGCGGTCACAACTGCAAACAACTCTTTGAAGGGGATGGATTGTCGGTAGAACCATCCATCGAACTGCGCATACACCCACTGGCCATTGCAGAATGCACCACAAGCCTTCGCTGACGCGTCTGTTGAAAGGCACAAGTCTGCATCCATCGTCCACTGGTAGTCCGGAAAGATCGAGCAGCCGTTCCAGGGAGGAAGCAACGCCACCAAGTCACGTCCATCTGGAATTCCGAGCTCAGACCCAATGGCGTGTCATAATCGACACAGACCTTGCACAGACAAAAACAGCTAAATGCGACTGAATCTGCCGCAATCATGCATTGCCTCACTTCCCTGCACAAGAAACGAGTACTTTTTTTTCCGGCGTGGCAAGCGTATGTGCGGCAAGGGAAGCAGATGGAATTTTACACGCACGCCTGTACGTACGTACCGTAGTTCCAGCCCGCTTCCCATTAAAGAGATTGAATGAATGGATTTATCGGCATGTGTGAACATGGATAAAAGAACAACACCGATAAAATATAGGTTACTGCAGGATACGCAAGAGAATATTGCATAAAGAACAACAGCTACTGCATTCGTTTCAGGTACGGTACAAGAGAGAAGTAAGTCCCTCATTCTAGCAGTTGGCGCAAGTGGCGAAGTGACTTCTCGTTCACTTCGCGTCACGTCGGCTTCGCGCCGCGTCAAGTCGGAAGCCAAGCCGCGTCAAATTTGCAGCGGCGTCGCGCGGCGTGTCAGGAACAAGAAGTGACCAGCAGTGGCCTGAAAAACTGGCCCCCTTTTCCCTTCTCCTCAGCAGGAAAACAATTAGTAGTGTGCGCAGGCAAGCATTAGCAAACGATCCGCTCTCTCCTTCTCTTCCCGCGTTTCTGTTAATTGGAAGGTAGCCAAACTTTTGCGGCTGCTGTGTCTGGCGAGGTCGGAGGTCAGAGGGAAGCAACCAGCACTACTAGTGGGTGTGGTATGTAATGTGTGTACTACGTAGTATGCTACACGTAGTATGCTCAGACCAGAGTGTGTTTTTCTCTTCTGGCTGGGTGGCCGCTGTCTGCCTTCCATTCTTTCTTCCATTAGCAATGACATTTGCCGCTTTGCTACTGAACGTTTTTGTTGTGAGATTTATACTCCGTCTTGAAGCACGAACATTGTACGTATAATCGATACGTTTCTTGAATTTACATGAACAATAGAGTAGAGGTAGAGTAGCTAAAATTGAGGAATGCAAGTGTATGTAATGAATAAAAACAAAACGTACCTAGGCCTATTGGTCATTTTATTTACTGGGGTTGGTGACGGGGTCAGCAGCAGCAAAAGTAAACAGAGGAAAGAAGAGAACCTGTGGCAGGCAGGCAGAAACAGCAGGCAGGGTTCCTATTTTCACGCATCCCTCCTCGCGTCAACTTACGCTGGCGTGAAGTGGCGTTAGTTGCCTGTGACCTACCCCTTTCCTCCCCGTCTCGCGCCTAATCGCGCGAGCGCGACGCCGCGCAAAGTGGACGCGACTTCTACCTGCGCCTAAACTCGCGCCTACTTGCGCCGACGCGAAGTGGCTTCACATCCAGAATGAGGGACTTACATATTTCTTGTACAGTAGCAAGTATACTATAGACCTACATACATACGTTGCAACAAAGACATCATTACAAAACCGTCCCAAAGCGAACGAAGAATTACCGCAGAAAAAAACGAAAACGACGGAACTCAACGCGACGGCGCTGTCGTCGCCTTTGCTTCTCCTTCCATAACAATTCTTTGTTCACTGTGGGAGTGGGTGTTGCGGGTACACTATGGGAGTTATGGCAACGCAAGGCATGATGGAATATGGGAGTTTCTGCTAATCTTTTTGATGGGTCAAAGGTGATGTCATGAAGCGAAGAACAGTGAGGTATTAACTAATACGCAACCAAAACAACCAACAACCAAGGATGTGGAGTACAGGATGGGTAGCTCTGAAGAAAAACCCGTAAACGAAGTTGCTGTCAAATTATGCTGCATTTAGCCGAGCGACAGCGAAACAAGGCGAAGTCGTGGGTCGGGGGTCCCATACAAACAAATACTCGAAATCGATCAAAGATTTTCGGGACAAAAAATTTTTCCAAAAATGACGTCATTTTCCAGAGAACCAGGCCGTTTTCGACCGAAGAGGCCAAAAAGGGCAAATCCAGCACCTTCAGGGGCCTATATCTCGACAATGATGTTGTGGCAGAAAGTTGCCGCCATAGTGAAACCTACCCGGAAGGACCCCCTCTTTCACGCCATACCACTGACAGACCACTAGTTAAGGCCTAACACGTTTATTGAACCATATCTTTTCTTTATCAAGAAATTTACCATCAATAATTAAATTTTTCCTTTGATATCAGACCACCATTAGATGCGCCTGATCAAGCTGATTCCGAATATGCCACTGATGTCCGCAAAATTTGCATTATTTATGGAGTTATGGGCCTCCAAAGTGCCCCTACTTTCCAAAAAACGCGATTTTTAGCGTTTCTAAAGTCATAAGAGGTTAAATTTTTTAAAACAACTTTTTCTGACCTAATATTATGCGTAGAATTCGAATTTGGCCTTGATTTTTCCATTTTCCCACATTTAAGGCCTTATTTTTGCCATTTTCTACTTTTCAGATTTCAAATCGTGAAAATAAGGCCTTAAATGTGGGAAAATGGAAAAATCAAGTTCAAATTCGGATTCTACGCATAAAATTAGGTCAGAAAAATTTGTTTAACAATTTAACCCCTTAGGGTGGAAACACATATCACGTGACGCTTTTTAGCAGGGCTCGACCCCCCCCCCCCCCCCCCCCCCCCCTGTGCCAAAATGTGACGCTTTCATGACGCTTGGGCCTCCCCCCCCCCCCCAGTGGCGTCACGTGACGCTATAACATACCACGATGGCACTGTATGTATGGAAATGTGTACAGTACAGTACCACATATATTTATTCGTAATCCAGCAACAAGGGCATGTGAAACATCATCAGTCAATGTCTGGGAGGTGTATTATGCAGCATGAAACAATGAATAATACCTACCATCACAAACGAGACAGCCCTAAAAGCACAATAGACACACCCACCCAAGGCTTGTGCAAACATGTGCAATAGTGGGAAATTTTTGCTGTACAAAATCGGTGTCACGTGACGTTTGGCCGTACCCCCCCCCCCCCCCCCCCACTAAACGTGACGCTTTTGTGACGTTTGGCCGACCCCCCCCCCCCCCCCCCTGGTGGCGTCACGTGATATATGCATGGGCCCTTATGACTTTAGAAACGCTAAAAATCGCGATTTTTGGAAAGTAGGGGCACTTTGGAGGCCCATAACTCCGTAAATAATGCAAATTTTGCAGACACCAGTGGCATATTCGGAATCAGCTTGATCTGGCGCATCTAATGGTGGTCTGATATCAAAGAAAAAATAAATTTAAGGTTGGTGGATTTTTTGATAAAGAAAAGATATGGTTCAATAAACGTGTTAGGCCTTAACTAGTGGTCTGTCAGTGGTATGGCGTGAAAGAGGGGGTCCTTCCGGGTAGGTTTCACTATGGTGGCAACTTTCTGCCACAACGTCATTGTCGAGATATAGGCCCCTGAAGGTGCTGGATTTGCGCTTTTTTGGCCTCTTTGACCGAAAACGGCCTGGATCTCTGGGAAATGACGTCATTTTCGGAAAATTTTTTTGTCCTCAAAATCTTTGATCAATTTCGAGTATTTGTTTGTATGGAGCCCCCGACCCACGACTTCGCTCTGGTTCGCTGTCGCTCGGCTAAATGCAGCATAATTTGACAGCAACTTCGTTTACGGGTTTTTCTTCAGAGCTACCCATCCTGTACTCCACATCCTTGCAACAGCCAAAACAACCAACGTGGACTTCCTAAAAAATAGCTCCGCCTAAATGACACACTAGTTGCGCGTGTGAAGAACCATGATCAATCAATCAATAAAATATACCCTTATCAAAATTGTGGGGTAGCGTGGGGACAGTTGGTCCAACAAAAGCAGTAATGTTTGCATCCAACAAAAGTCTAGAGCGACAGAAAAAATGGAAAACTTCCAATGTCATAGGCGTTAAACAAAATAGCATGAATTCGCATGGAAAATATGGATTTCAATTCCAGGTGTTGAAGTTACTGGGCACTGAGAGCTGGGTGGTGAATGGCAAAATATGTCTTGCGCAGGTGCTTGGGCAGACTTCAGCTCAGGCTAGGCTTAGGCTTAGGGCTTAGGTATTGGATTCAGAGGGGTAGACCTCAGCCTCAGCCTAGCCTGTCTGTCCATGTGCCTGTGCAAAGTAGATATTACCATGCATCCCGCACATCCACTATACACCGCCTGCACCCCCAAATTACCCCGCACTACCCTATTGCAAACGCTGACTCAAATATTATGATGCTACCCGGCCCATTTGTTGCTTCGACAATGTCTGTTGCGCCACTTTGTTTGTATGTGCCATTTAGGCAGATCCTATTTTCAAGAAGTCCACGTGGGTGCGATTTGGGTGTTTTGGTTGTTGGTTGTTTTGGTTGCGTATTAGTTATTACCGAAAAGTGAAACCGCCCGGCCCGCGCCCGATTCACCTGAAACCGCGGAGGGCGATAGGCGCTGAAGTGCTGAACAAATCGCAAATCCATATTCAGTGCCTGTCAGCCAAGGTCAAGGACTTGGTTGAACAATGGCCGCTCCGCATCAGCAGGAAGTTGCAAGCGCCGCCTATCTGGTTCGTCTCACAAACTTGCCCAAATACTACGGCGTCAGTCAGCTCAAGAACCTTCTCAAGCGTTCGGGCGTCGCTGCACGGAAGTTGACGATGCGCAAACATCAAAACGACGCCTGTCTCACCGTTTCCGACCGTCAAGAACAGCAGAATGTTATCAGTAAACTTGGCGGGATCAGATTCAAAGGAAAAACTTTGCGCGCAAGAGCAGCAACTGCTGTCGTCAGTAGTACGCCTGATGAACTTGTGGGAGACACAGACACTGAGGAGATTGAAAATCTCATGCTAGACGGTGTTACACCGCTGAGAAATATGCCATATGAGGAACAAGTGAAACTAAAGCGAGAGGAAAGTGAAAAGTTGTTACGTTCCATCTGGAAGGAAATTGCCCACTGTTCGATGGTGACGGAAGGAGTACTGGAAGATGTTTTGCCGTCTCCAATGCCGTTGGCCTACAGAAATAAGTGCGAGTTCACAGTGGGCTATTGGCAGGATGGGAGGGCGACCGTGGGCTTTCAAACCACGTTGGGCCAGAGAAGCGTTGTCGTGTCGCCGGAGCGCTGCTCGCATGTGCCCGTCATGATGAAGGCCTGTGCCCGGGCGTTTCAAGCATTCCTCGAGGTACGTAACACAGCCGTAAGTATGTGATGAAGCATAGGGATGCCGGTGAAATCACCGGGAGTTTGAAACTCACCACGTGTGAACACGTGAGAAAAATTTTGCGCGTGGGAGCAAGTGAGAATGCTCTACACGAAAAATAATACTCGAAGTTCGAACTCACCACGTGTGTAGCGCGCTAGTGACTGGACAATGGAGTGTTGGTTGGTAGGACGCAGTGTGCAAGGGTGCGACGGAGCGAGGCTTGTGGCGGATGCTGACTATTCGCCAGTTTCTCGCAGACTGCATGATGATTGTGTGGATACAGGAGCCGACTGCTCACCTGAGTGCGCTCGCCTTCGAGGAGCTCACGGCGGCGCTCGTTCGCGTCTTCTTCACTGAATCAACCACTTGGGGGGATTACAAGGGATTCAGGCTGACGTCCCTGTACTTGGATACTCGAGCACGGACCAGTGAGCAGATGAAGCCTCAACTCTTGGCTGGCGCTCCTTTTCTCTATGAGACGCTATTGGGATTGAGATTTCGCGTATCGCCTTCCGCCTTCTTCCAGACCAATAGCAAGAGGTATTTAGCCACCAGCACATTCCACAGCCGGATCCCCGTTACCGTCGCTGCAGAATGCTAGTAACGCGTAAGTGTATTCAGGGTGCTCGCGCAGAGTATGAAACGTAATTCGAGTATCATTCGAGTATTTAGAGTACCCACAAGCATGATTTTCGAGTACCAGTTTAAGCCTATATTTTGTTCACCCACACACTTTCACACTCATTTCCGCACGTTCACACATAAAGGCACAGCTTTCATCTCTCAAGCAATGTCAAGAGTCCTCCAGGAAACATATCAGAATCATTGTATGTACACGTACATACCATTACCGTACATACCATTACCCACCCACCAACCATCATCACTGCATAAATACAGGTACTGCATACATTTGCAGCTTCAGTATGTATCAGTCAGTAGTATACAATTTTTGCATCTACTAATGTCGCACTGGTCCAGTAAACACCTAGTACATACAGTACACAGATACATACAGTACAATAGCAGGGTTCGTACCAAAGCGGCTTTAGCCAAAATCAAGACATTATCAAGACACAATTTAGGAGGGCCGCACCGGGGTCTGGGGCGGAGTCCCAGCCGCCGGAGGCCCGAAAATTTTTTGAAGAAGCATTCTAATTTCCATGAAAACGTGTCTCAAAAATTTATCAGATATCAAGAACAGATGACCCATAGTATACATACATAAATACTCCACTCATCGACACTAGTGCGCTACACACGAGGTAAAACTCACGGTGAATTCCCTGTAAGTATGTGATGAAGCATAGGGATGTCGGTGATTTCACCATGAATGTGAACACGTGAGAAAAATTTTGCGCGTGGGAGCAAGTGAAGATGCTCTACACGAAAAATAAAACTCGAAGTTCACACTCACCGTGAATTCACCGTGAGTTTACTCACCACGTGTGTAGCGCGCTACTGCCAGCTTTCAAACTCATGAGCCAAATTGCCGCATCCGCACACACACACACACACACACACACACACACACACACACACACACACACACACACACACACACACACACACACACACACACACACACACACACACACACACACACACACACACACACACACACACACACACACACACACACACACACACACACACACACACACACACACACACACACACACACACACACACACACACGCACAGTCTCACACAAAAATTGTAAGCCTAAATCGCACTTGTATGTCGCGCGGGAAAAAATTTTCACTCCACACAGAGCGTGAGAAAAAAATTTTGTTCCCGCGGCACGCAAACAGCTAAAAAAACTCAAAATTTATCAAGACACTCATAAATTATAAAGACATGATCAAGACAATCAAGACATGGATCTATTATAAAGACAAAATAAAGACGATCAAGACAATCAAGACACGGTACGAACCCTGAATAGTACCAGGATGCAAGCAGGCACGACAAGCCAGTGGCCACTCGCACCCAGCTCACACCAAACGCCTCCTCTCTTCACGCTCTACCTCTTCAGCCACTGTGCTTCCGCTTCTCTCATCGGATGCAGCCGCATGCATGGCATGTGCTGTTCATTCAGGAGACAGCTATCGCTTTGTCATGGCCCATTCACGGACGCTGAAAGCCGACGTTGACGGTCGCTGCCAGCGTCAACGCGAAAGCCACGCTCGATGCCAACGCAGATATCGAAGTTTGACGCCTACAAACACAGATATCGACGTTCAAACGCAGATATTAGCGATCGCATATTAGCGATGTTTGCTACTTTACAAAAGTAGCAAACATCGGCGTAAACTTGATCGAATATGTACGTACGTACCAAATAGCATCATCATATCTATGCCGGCATTATTATTGGAGTAAAATAAAGATTTGCATGGCTTTCCCTAACCTGCGTTGAACGTCAATATATCTGCGTTGGCGTTCGCGTTAACGCCGATTGCTACGCAGCGTCAAAGTCGGCGTTCAGTGTCCGTTGTGAACGGGCCATCAGTAGGTAGCCAAGAAAATCACTACGACCCTACTTATACAAAAATTATCAATGAAGAATCTTCTCAAAGGTGGAAAAAATTTTGAATTATGAAACCTGATAGAAGCAAAAATAAAGCAAGCAAAAAACAGTGGAAAATTGAAGTTGGCTGTGCGTATACCATAAAATATCAGTAAAAGCAGCACTAACACTCGCCGTAGGTGAGAAATTTTTGCAATGTCTCTGTCTCAAAATGATGGAAACGTACTCAGAAAATTTTACGCATTCTCTCTCTCGGTACTCAAAATTCAGTGCGGTCCATGCACTTCCACGCAAGATCAAATTCGAGTATCATCCGAGTATTTCGAGTATGTACATCAAATTCGAGTATCATCCAAGTATTTCGAGTATTTCGAGTATGCGCGAGCACCCTGATTGCTTTTTCAGTGCTGAAGTGTTGTACCGCTGCATCGGCGATGTATGTCAATTGGACAAGTCCACCGTGCTTCTGGACATTTGCTGTGGCACTGGAACCATTGGTAAGAAATTGGAGCAGCTGTATCTACAGGTCAAACGAATAACGTAAATCTAATCAGGTAGGCTACGTACGTACATGTCGATGTAGTGTTGGAGTGGCTATTGGCTAGCTCATCCCTCAGGGTGCACTCTTCTCTTGTTTGAGGAATCAGCCTGGCGAAGCAAGTGCAGTATGTGCTGGGCGTTGAGCTGTGTGAAGAGGCGGTGGAAGATGCGAAGCGGAACGCGCTGGAGAATGGAATCAGCAACTGTGGCTTCGTGGCCGGGCCAGCGGAGAAAGTCTTTCCATCCATGCGCCATTTCCTACCACAGGAATTGGACCTCTCGCAAGCTCACGTGGTCGGCATTCTGGATCCGCCTCGTGCAGGGCTTGGTAAGTCCATACCCTTCCTTGATTCTACTCCTCCCCCTATCTGTACAGTCCTTTCCTTTCCTTTCTCAAGGATGCTGATTCTACTCTACCTACTCCCCCTATCTGTTCATGTACATACTTCATAGCCCAATGGATGGTTACTATACCCGTGCATAACCCCTAAACGACAACAGACATCTTGTCCTCTGTTTCCAATACATGGACGAACGAAAACTATACGGCTGGTTAGGTATGTAGCCTCAAGGTACCGGCGTACGTTAGCCTACTTTTGGGTGTATAAGCCTATCCAACTCCCATTTATCATCCCCCTGCTTCAGAGGGAGGGGTCAGATTGCAAGGAGCTATTATAGCACAACTGGTCCATCCGTACACCAAGACAAGAGCAAGTAGCTGAGCTTTTTGAAGGCGACAAGCTGATCATGAGTGTGCGCCGTCTGGTATCTCTCAAGCGACTGGTCTATGTCTCCTGCGATCCGAGAGCTGCGCGGAAAAACTTCGTCGATCTCTGCAGAGCCACCTCCAACAAGTATCCGGAAGCTGGCTTCACTCTCAAACGAGTCATACCCGTGGATATGTGTCCACAAACCAAGCACGTTGAGTGGGTGATCTTATTCGAAAGGAGTTAGACCAACAATGTTTGTTGGTGTGCTAAGATGAACTATTCTCGCTTTTCCACACAGGCTTATGTGGATTAAAAAAACTTTCGAAAATTGGAACATGACAATAGTAGTATGGATGGACCAGTTGCGTTGTCGCGATGTTTTGGCACCAATCCAAACTTTCGCGAAATCGACCAACCTAATCGCGACGACGCAACTCGTCCATTCCATACGCACGTGCATAGGCATGCGCCTACCGCACATGAGACATGAAGATGTCGCATAATAATCTAGGGTAGCGTGGGGCAAACCCTCCCACGAAATCGACCACCCTGTGACATGACGATTTTATACACAATCTATCTAGCCTGAGGTTGCTATTATTTTCGATAGTAAATATTTTGAACCGGTGGGGGGGGGGGGGGGGGGGGTAAAACCGACACAGGGTGGACGGATTTGTCTTGGGCGGCTTACCCCCACGCTACCCTACTACAAACAAACTGAGAATGACAATTGATGCAGCCACAAGTGCAGGGAGCAATATACACTTTGGAAAATATATTTATACGTACTGTACATGCACCCAAAAAATACGGTATTCTACGCAGACTTATTCTGTTTCTTTGATGCGATGTTGTCGCGCATAGATGCAAATTTCTCTGTTGAGGCATCGGCCACACCTTGGCCGCACCGGTGTACATACCTGCTGACCAAAGCCCACCAGTAGCTTGTTCACACGCACCCACTCTGACCTGTGAACACAAAGTCTTCATCTATGGGGTAATTTGTCTCCTTTAGGATTTTGATTGCCAATTTCAACAGGTTACCCTGCACCGATTTCGCTCAAATTTTGCCTACACATTCCCGAGCGTTTGCCATTTACGTACTTGATAAAAATTTTGAATTAAAAATGCTGCACTGGTAGTGAGAAGTACCTCCTTCCTTTCAAAATTGCAATTTAGAGCTTTTTTAAGCCACTTTTTACTGCCAAATCAATCATAAAAGCCTCTTTTTGGAGCCCAATGGCTCTTTCCTACTAAGTAAGAGCAAAATAAAATAGCAAAATATCTTTGTTTCAGCAAGATGGAACCTTAGCTCAAAATAGCCAAAAAAACATTGGCAGAGTTGGTGGTTTGTTCTTCTCACTACCACTGCAGCATTTTAACTCGAAATTTTTACCAAGTAAATAGCTAACGCTCGCGAATATGTGGGCAAAATTTGAGCGAAATCGGTGCAGATGCAGAGTAACCTATTGAAATTCTGCAGTCGTCAAAATCCTAAAGGAGAAAAGATCACCCTGTAGAAATGCGTCCAGAAGAGAAAATTGTGCGGTTAGATTAGAAGCTCACTGTGGCAGCCACTCCTCCAATGCCTTTCGCGTCTGCTCGGGTGTCTTCGTTGGACTGCGCACCCAACCAAGTCGGTTTGATATTCTGCAATCAAACCACTCAGCTGCCTTCATCACTCACTGCCTGCTGTTCATCACTGGCCAACGCTACATTAGTCTAATACACTACACGATACTAGTAGTACGACGGGCTGTTCTCAACCCTCCAGTAGAGAAATAAAACAGTAACAAGGCGGCGAAAGGGTAAAGAAAGATGAGCTTCCTTTTCTACTACATGCACAAATATGACTTCACTAATTGCAGCCAAAAATTCGGGCAGAAAACCCCATCGTTCTATCGTGTAAGGGGAATACTTAGTCGGTCCACTGAATGCGGAGATTTTCGTGGTCGTGCAACACAAGCTAGAGCTCCATTGCAAAGTTTGGTGTATAACATAACCACCCGATCGGGTTTTGTATGGACGATATGCGGTAACGCGATTGGGTTGGTCGATAGCGACCCCGCGGTATTCAGTGAAAGTTTGGATCAGTGCCTGCGGAGTCGTCGACCTTGTTCAATCATTTGGAAAAATTGGGAAAGATTGGGCAAAGAATAGTAATACAGTATTCATTGGGCAAAAATAGTAATATTCATTGGGCAAAAAGTGAAGGGAAGAAACGAAGAAAAAGTGAAGGAAGAAAAAGTGAAGGAAGAAGGAAAATTGAAGGAAGGAGAGGACTGTGCTAAGGGGAGACTCGGCTTTCTCCTGTGCTGTCTGCCAAAATGGCCGCCGAAACTGAATCGGCGGATATGAAGACCCCACCTAAACCGTGGCCTACCCAATCCGACTACTATACCTGCTCCTTCTGCTCCAATACGCCCAAAACTGCCATGATCAGGTGCTGTAATTGTGCGGATAGCAGGGCGTGCATCCCTTGCGCTTTCCCCGCCCTCAAGGAAGCGATTCAGGTTGGTGCCTCCACCAGGAATAGCAAAGCGGAAACAGCAAGAAAGCAGGAGAACAATCTTTATGCAGTCACCTCCGCGCTCACCTCCTCTAGCGCGAATTTCAGCTTCGTTTGCCCCCAATGTTCTACGCGCCTGAAAAGCGAGACGGCTGAGGACTCTTTCTCTACCCCTGGAGCTGTCCAATCCGCTGGCACGATCAATGAAGGCCCCACCCTGTCCCGACTACAGCAAGACGTGTCCAAACTTTCGGGACAATTCAAAGAGTTCGTGGAGGAGGTTAGAAGATTCCGGGAGGACAAAGAGAATGAGAGGAACGAGAGGGAGGAAGGCGAGCTGGTGGAGAGCGAGGATGGGGCCGGCGACTGGAATGTGGTGGTGGGAAAGCAGATGAAGCGCCGTCAGCGTCCAGCCACCACTGGTCGCCGCCCTTTCCCTCCTGCGCCGAGGTCCTCTGCACCTGGCGGTCCTTTCCGTCCAGCCCCCCGCGGCTCCTCCTCGGCTCCCCGCGGCTCCTCTGCGGCTCCACGCGTCTCCTACGCTGCTGCTACGTCTAATCGCAATACCGCTGGCTTCTCCCATTATGCCGCCCAGCATTCTACGTGGGAGGCGGACAGAAGAGCGGAGGAGCTGCGTAACTCTGTTGCAGTTCTGGGGATGCCAGAATCGAAGGAGACTGGCGTGAAGGCAGTTCAGGAGGAGGAGTCTGCTATGCAGGAACTTGCGCAGACTCTTGGCCTCCCAGCCCTCCTCCTGCCAAACTTCAGACGACTACCAAAAGGCCCACTTGCAAAAAAGGAATCACCCCGCGTCATCATGTGGCATCTGGGAAGCGAATACATGCAACGCCGCGCGCTGCAGTCGTCCTCCCTCCTAAAGGACAGTGCGGCTTTCAGTTCCGTCTTCCTCAGGCCGCCGCTCTCTACGCAAGAGAGGAAGACGGACGCTGAAACGCGCTGGCGTTGCAGAGAGCTCAACCGTCAGCTGCACGGGCAGGACTACAGTTACGAGACGCTCTCTGCTGCTATTTCGAAGTTCGTCGTGAAGGGAGAGCGATACGCATCGCGTGTTTTCAAGCTGCATCGAGCTACTACTGAGGATGAGTGGCCGCTTCAGGGGGTACCGCCTACTGCTGAGGAACTCATGAGCCTGCAGGCGGCTGCCGTCAATCAGTCCACACAACCAGCTGCAGCCTCAACTGCTCCTCTTCCTCCCGCTACTACTCCCGCCGCTACCTCCCTTCCCGCCGCCGCCGCCTCTTCCTCCAATGAGGCGGGAAACGTGGCAGGTGCTCAGCAGTCCTAGACAATCAACGGCAGCCTTCTGCCTCCTCCTGCTCCACAGCCAATAACGACTATATACGCTGTACGCTATTCAACGCAAACGGACTAAACGCCCTTGATAAACGGCAGGCCTTGGCTCAGTTGCTTGCTGCTGAGTCCTTCTACATCATCGCGATAACAGAAACTCGTCTGCAAAACGCTTTTACGGACGGCATGCTACTGTCTGATCCATCTACCTCCAGACGGTACTACTACACGCTGCATAGACGGGACAGAAAAGGGCGGAGAGGAGGAGGGGTCTGCTTGCTACTGCATGAATCCCTACAATCGCAACCAGTACTAATCCCTGATCAATTTTCGGATGCAGAAATAGTGGCGGCCGACATTACAGATGTACATGGGGCTCAATCTCGCATCATTTGTTCCTACCGTTACCCAGCAGCAACAACAGAGGAATCACGCTTGATAGCGGAATGCATCACTTGGCTTTGCTCTACACCCAAGGGCCCTGTCTGCTTAGTCGGTGACTACAACCTACCTAACATCAATTGGGATATGCTGGAGTCGCCTGCAGGAGCTCATGCTATTCTTCTCGACTGCTTCCTTCAGAACAACCTCACCCAACTGGTGTCATCGCCAACATATATACGCAGTAATAATATACTTGATCTTGTATTCTCCTCTGTACCCATGCATGTACAAAATGTCTCTGTTGATGTGCCTTTTTCCACTAGTGACCACATGAGCATTACCTTCTCTATTGCGTGTGAGCCTAGGCGCGAACAAGGATCGAGGGCTGTAAAGTTATGGAGTCAGATCGACCTTCCAGGCATTCTAGTATTTCTGAGTGGGCTTCAGTGGGATGTGCTATTTTCTTCATGTGCCTCTATCGATGAGTTTTATGCTGTTTTTCTAAACGTATGTACACTATCATTGACTTATATGTACCTACCAAAATAGTGCCATATCACCACCGTAGTTTTACTTTACCCAAACGTATCCGTGTTCTACGTGCTAGGCGCAAGCAGGCTTGGAAGCTCAGGAGCGTCAATGCAGTGGCTATGGCAGATTACAAGGGAGCGGAAAAGGAATATGTGGCTGCATTGCGAAAATACGTCAAATCGCGGGAAGAGTCAGCGCTAAAAGACTCCAACTCCTTCTACCGCTATGCTGCCAGTAAACTTAGGAACAGGAAACCAGTGGCACCACTACAGAAAGCTGATGGCACAGTCGCAATTGACAATGAAAATAAGGCAACGGTCCTCAATCAGCAGTTCTGCTCTACCTTCACGCACGATGACGGTATGCTCCCACCTTTTCCCAACAAATGTGCGGCACGTTGCAGCTCAGTAAGCTTCCTCCAGCACAACGTATGTAATTTTCTTAGGCATCTGCCTTCTAAGGTCACAAATACACCTGACAGAATACCGGCCATCTTGCTTAAGAAAATCGCGTCGTACTGCTATGACAATGTCTCATGTGCAGCTTGTATATGTGAACCAATCAGTAGAATTTTTCGTGTTAGTTTCAACACTGGCAAATTGCCTCGCATATGGAAGCTCGCGAATGTGGTGCCAGTTTTTAAGAAAGGTTCAGCGTCCTCTGCAGCTAACTACAGGCCTATTTCTGTTACTAGTGATGTGGGTAAAACTATGGAGCGTGTAATCAATAAGGCCATTTTGCATCATCTTTCAGTACATAATCTTGTAGTATCTGAACAGCACGGCTTTTTACCTAAAAGATCTGTTGTTACTCAATTATTGGACTGCGCTTTTCACTGGACATCTTTTATTGTTGATAGGCGCGCTTGTCATATTGCATTTTTGGACCATAGCAAAGCCTTTGATGTGATACCACATAATAAGCTCCTGTATAAGCTACGTGCATATGGTATTCATGGACAGCTGTTTGATTGGGTCAAAGATTTTCTTACCAATAGGGAGCAACGAGTGTTATAGTCTGTCCAGAATAAGTTGGCAGTTCCACTTGTGAGTTTTGCGTTTCTCGTTTTGCGATCGCCATAACCGCGCAGAAGATGTGTAGTACGTACGTACATACGTATGGTTTCAGAGAAGGCCTAAAATTAGCTGAAACCCATTGTATTCCCACCTCTTTTTCTGTGTCAAGTTATAAACATGTTATCCTCTGCGTGATTTTTCCCTTTCAACCCAATTCTTTGGTGCGTGTCCCTAATCCTTCCTCCGCGCTTCCTTCTGTTCCGCTTTGCTTGTGC
This sequence comes from Epsilonema sp. ZAB3_2, assembly GCA_030247985.1. Lineage (NCBI taxonomy): Eukaryota > Metazoa > Nematoda > Chromadorea > Desmodorida > Epsilonematidae > Epsilonema > Epsilonema sp. ZAB3_2. The sequence continues at coordinate 39,720 of JASAMW010006633.1, forward strand.
TGATCTTTCTTTCTTCTTTTCTTTTTTTATCGGTGCTCCGGTGTGCTGTGCGCAGCTGAGAAGACAGTAGCGGGACGGCGTGCAAGTCCAACTGCCAACTTATTCTGGACAGACTATAGTAGGTGACGTTTTCTCAAGTGTGGCTAATGTTGATAGTGGTGTACCGCAGGGTTCTGTTTTAGGCCCCAGCTTCTTTGATCTTTATACATACGACCTGGTTTCTGAACTCGCTCACCTCCCAGTCTTTGTTAGAATGTCTGCAGATGATGTGAAAGTTTTTGCTGACAGTAACAATGCAGCAGCCCTTCAGGATGCGTTTTCTATTATCCAAGAGTGGGATGTAAAATGGCAACTCTCTATCAATGTGGCTAAATGTAATGTGTTATCTATTGGTAATTCGCAACCAATTATGTACAGTTTGTCTGGCTCCAACCTTGCATGTGTGTCCTCATGTAGGGACTTAGGCGTAATTATGTCCTCTAGCTTTTCTTTTACTCAGCACTGCTCTATTATATCGGCAAAAGCGTATGGTGTTGCGCGTTCCATTCTTAAAGCTTTCAGTACAACCAACGCCGACATTCCTATGCGTGCATATTTCACGTATGTAAGGCCACTGTTAGAGTTTGCAACTATTGTATGGAGCCCCTCTAAGGTATCTGATATACGGTTGATCGAGCGAGTGCAGTCATTCTATACTTCAGCTGTATTTTCTAGATGTCACGGTGTCAAACCTTGCTACGAATTGCGTTGTGCTCATCTTGGTATTCAGAGTTTGGAGGTGCGACGTATAAAAGCCGATCTGTGCATGTGCTACTGTATTTTTACGGGGCGTGTAGATTTGGATGAAAATCAGTTTTTTCGTAAGGCGCGTTCAACTCGCGGTCACCCACTGAAGCTTATTGTGCCATTTGCTAACACTAGTTTACAAAAATCCATGTTTTGGCATCGCGTTGTACCTATGTGGAACTTGCTGCCAGAAAATATTATTTCTAGTAACTCGCGAAATTCCTTTGCCAATTCTTTGGACAACTTTCATATCGCCGATCATTCCCATGTGTACAAGTTTTAGCTATCATTTTTCTGTGCCGTTTACATATTTACTTTTATGTATACAGTGTCGTAAAATGTCTACTTTGTTGTGGATGTTCGATGCTTATCATATTCATGTCAGATTTGACTGAATAAACAATTAATTAATTTGGGAGCGGAAAAGAAGCGAGTGAAAAGAAGAATTGACAATGACGTCGACGACCCCGCAGACACTGATCCAAACTTGATGAAGTAACCGCGGGGTCGCTATCGACCAACCCAATCGCGTTACCACATATCGTAAATAAACAAAATCGTCGACCAAATTGCTCGGATTATGCACCCAACTGTACTTAGAGTAGGCCTACTTTGCCCCAAACGAAATTACCGTTCTCGAAATACAGAAAGTCCCCGCATTCTCTAAGTTAGGGGCTGTTGCGTGTTGAGTCCGATGCATGGACCGCTTCAAAGCAGGGACCTCTGCATAAAGTATGGAAATTCAGTGCGGAATCCGCCCGAACGAATTCAAGATGCCCTCAGTCACAAAGGGCTACTACTGCAGCATAATCCCGTAGTGAAATGCAAGACGTCCGTGGTCCATGGATCGGAGTGGATGAGAGCGAGGTAGATGTGACGTGCCGCGTTCCGTATGGCGATAGCCGGGCTTCGAAAACGGGGGGGGGGGGGGGGGAGAGAGAATAGGACCGAACGGGAATCGAACCCGCTACCCTCGGACACAGCTGCGGACTTTAGGCACCCCACCAGGTACCGGTCGGGTCGGGGGACAGATTGGCTAAACTCGCCTTGCATACCTAGAACTAGTAGTTTACGTGCACTACTACTGGCCTCAGACGCTATTGCCACACGTACGCAGTACCTACGTAACATAGAGCACCTGTGAAGATGAGTATCCACTGGGATGCCAGTGCACTGCTTCCAGCCTATGAGCATGGCCAAATGCGCCATCTTCGGCCCCACACCCGGCAGTTGACAAAGCTCGTCCACTGACGCTGGAATGTCACTGCCATAATGCGACTGCAGAATACCAGTAGTCTTGAGAATGTACTCAGCCTTGCGCTGAAAATTCATAGAACATCATTTAGTACTGCTGGCGGCTCATGGGGCTACTATTTTAACACCTACCCCGAGAAAGCGTCATTGTTGACAACACGAAAAAAATTTGTTGTCCGTTTGTTGTCGGTTTGTTGTCCGTTCCGACACTCCATAAAAACGGGCAACAAAATTTTTTTCGTGTTGTCAACAATGACGCTTCCTCGGGGTAGGTGTTAAACTTCTGAAAATTTTATACTTATACTTGGGCACTTCAATGTACGTACTGTCACTACTTTACTTTTACTTCTTATTACTCAGTACACTCAAACAAGACTAATAGGTACGTACTTTACCTTGAAGAAGCTGGCAGGGTATATCAGCTCTTGCAGTTTATCCGCTGGAGTGGCGAGAATGTTTTCCACTGTGCAGCCGTGTTGCATCAACTTTTGCATTGCAGCTGATGTGACCTCATCTTTGGTTTGACTGGAGAGCATCAGCGACAGTAGCACTTGATACCTTTGCACCTGTAGCAGATGCAGGAATACTGTAGAGAAATAATCCTAATTGTGGTCTTCTGCAACTTCAGTACTAATGTATGTAGGTTTTGGTCAGGCGTAAAATAGAATTGTCAGTTTTGTTTGAACTATGTTACGACGGACCGGAACCTAGCACCAAAGACAGAAGTCTACAATTAGGACAACGTACGTATGCACCTATATTAGACTGGTATCCCGAAATTTGCACGTCCATCCGATCATGATGGACGATGGAATGGAACATCACTAGTGGGCTACACACGGGAACATCACAATTCACGATAACTCAGTCATTCCAAGCACTCACCTCCCAACAAAAAACACAACCCCCAACCACTGACTGACTCGTTCTTCTAAAGAAAATGTCTGATATTGGAAGACGTACAAATTTTAGGACAGAGTCTTTTGTCCCATTTGTTCGAAAATTGCACCGCCTCAAAGACAATAAGTTAGCAGCAGAGGGCGCACTAGGCGTTATGCGACAATGTAGTGGTAAGTCAGTGAGTGAGGAAACGGAAGGACCTTTGGTGGAGCTGAAGCATCCCTGCACAAGTCAGCTCCCACCCCCATTGTGTCCACGGGAGCATCCGCATTCGCTCTCATCACTTGCACATTTTCCAAGTGTTGTCTCCAGTATGGTGGTGTCCAGTTGGGCGTGGACCGCCTGCTACTTTCACCTTCTTCTGCTTGCATAGGAGCTGCAATTGTAAAACAAAACATTTGGTAATTACGGTAAAGCTAGAGGTGTCATGGGTCTGGCCAAATCCCGCACTTTTTTTAGGCTCCAGCTCTGGCAAAACAGCCAACGCATACTGTTTGCGTTATGCCAACATTACGTACGTATTTAGTAAAATAGAAAGACAAGCAGGGATGCTTTACGTACTCCTATTCTGCAGGAGTATATGCAAGACTTGAGTTGCACAGCAAACTCTAGGGTGTCCAGACCCAGACTACATTCACTCATACATATTCAAAACCAAGCATGGCTTCGGCTAAGACCAGACTCAGGCACCAGTATCCAGAAAAAACAACGGGGATCCGTGACACCACTATCTGTCGGGAGCTCGAGATTATCATTGTGCCTGATTGATCATAGTAGTGGACTCGTTACCTCCAGCAACTGCAAGTGTTAGCGGAGCGAGGAGTGAGTGGTGCGCTTCAGACACGTGAACTCCGCATTCGGAGCCCTGGACTATGCTTCAACATGTCGAGTTTGCTTCGAACTCGCTCCGTTTTTCCAAACGTGCGTGTGAACTGCCGAGCTTGTAACTCGGAGACATGAACTGAGCTTAGCTCCGAATTCGGTGGCTCCTCGGAGCGAACTCGCTCGGAGCAAACTCAGAGCACGTCTGAAGCGCACCAGTGTAAGTGTTGCAGTTGTCGCAACCGTACCATACGTATGTACTGGCCAGCTCAAAGCCGCCCGGAGGCAGCTACTGAAAAGGGTGCGAGTCCAATATTTTAGCGTGACGTACAGAGTTCAGGCCTGAGAACAAGCCAAAGAAATCTACTTACACGAAATCTGAATTGTCTTGGATGTTTCACCAGCAGCTAGCGGCTTCACAACTGCTGATGAAGTAGCACTAGCAGTCTCCTCTGAGATTAGACGTCTCATCCGACTTCGAGTTAGCATCATCATATTGAGTGAGTGATATGCCTAAAGCTGGAAAAATGTACGTACGTACGTACACCCGCCAATCAAAATACGTGAACAGCTAAACATACCGTATTTACCGGTGCATACAGAAACTCTCTCAATTTTTCGTAAATACGATGTAAGCACAGTTTGGAAAGTACCGGATCGCACACTTACGTGCTTACATGTCCGTAATCTGAGCAACTTCCTCCTGGTGAATTCAACAACTGCAAATGCGCATCTGTTCAAAACGAAAGTCAAAGAAATTATTGAACTTCGATAGAGCAGGCCAAAATATAAAATATCCACCCTTCGAGGCATCAAACCAAAGTCATCAAAAACAAAATCAAAAGTCGCGGCAAAAGCACCTCCAACTGAATTTATCCACTCCATTCCTGTCTGTCTAGTGTCTACTATACAGTACAGTAAATGTCTGCTACAAAATATCACGTATTCAACTAAAAGCACGTTTCCTTCCTTCAAGCAGCACGCAGTTCAACAAATGCGAGCGTACCGAAGTAATTGTGCAAACGGGATTGCTTCATTTTCTCTTTTCCTTCCTCTTCCCCATAATATTCTTGTTGCTGGCGCGAATTCTTTTCTTAAATCCCGGGCTGACGCTAGAGTCCAACTCCTCCTGTGCTTCTTCTTCGTCTTTTCTCCTCCGTTTTTTTCCCCACCTCTTCTTCTCTTCCAGTTCCTTCATATCCTGCAGAAAACCAACAGATGCTTGTATTGCACGTACCGACGTACCTATAGTACTGTGTATGCGCTCTCACGCAGCGCATAGAAAACGTACGTTCACGCCCGACGCCCAATGCACACAAACGCCCGAAGGAAGTCATAGACAGAACACGGACGACCGTATGAATAATAGTCGATCATGATGGTGCGCCTATTGTTGAGCGTTTGTTTACGTCGGACGTCTACCCGAAGCGCCCCCTGTCGTGTGAGGTACACACACACGAGGGTACTGTTGTTCCTGTTTCCTTCACCATTTTCGCTATCCTTTGTGCTTCCATCACTCTTTCCTGAAGCAGCAGTACATCAGATTCTTCAGTATTGTACAGGGGCAGCTTCTTCCCGATCAAACATTCGATGCGCTGATACAGTTCTACGTCATATCTTCAACACAGATGAAACAACATGCAACCGCGTGAAGCTACCGTAGTTTTCGCTGCATATCCCCCTCATGTACCCCAAAAGGAAAAAAAAGTATAGGTACAATATGTACAAGGGGCTATACAACAGGGGAATGAATATACGTGGGACAAAATCTTGTCTTGCCAATGGGGGTACGTACTGTATGTAGCGGAGAGGACATTCAGCCAAGAATAAAGTGCACTACAGCTCAGCTATAGTCTGGCCAGTAGAATTCGCTAATGGCATTCAAGGCGCGTTGCATAAAATAGATTCACAAAAATGCGGATTTCTGTCCCTGCTTCGAGTGAGTACTCCTATTAGCAGAAGTTTATGCAAACTGCACAGGACGACTTGAGTCCCATAGCGAACTCTCTCTGGCCAGACTACTACAGCTCGGGCGGAATGATAGCCGAACTTGGAAATAGATGCAGGCCTACTAGGCGCTGATAGAGTCATGTACTCCTACAGAAAAAGAAGTGGGCCTTCTCTCTCTAGGAGTACATAACTTATACTGTAGGAGTACATGCGCCTACTGTGTGACGAAGGTGATGGCGATTCCGGTCCTTCCGGCGCGCGCCGTCCTCCCCACGCGGTGTATGTAGTCCTTGGACTGCGTAGGAATATCGTAGTTCACCACCACATCCACATGCGGAATATCCAAGCCCCTAACACACACACAACACAACACAGTCATGGAGAAAGCTACGCATTCTGAGAAAGCATATTCACATTGGATATGGACTAGGCAATACGCCCTGCGTTCATATCCACGGCTGTCCATGCATTTGCGTATGTACACGCAGAGCGCATGACTTCTACGTGAACTGGCCATAAAGCTCTACCTGCGCTGCACACGTGATGAGCGTCAATTCACTATTATGTGCTGAAGCAGAGAATGCGTGCGAAGACGTGAGGAACAGAGTTCGTGAGTTTACTCACCACGTGTGCAGCGCACTAGAGTGAGTTATAAGGGTACTATCAAGGCGTATGGAGGCGAGCAGAAGGAAACCGTGCCTCGTATGTAAGAGAAAAGGGGGGAAGGTTGTTAGCCATTCCTTTCCCTCTCCCCGCCTGCCTTGCCTACCTGCTGGCCACATCCGTAGCAATAAGAATCGACCTTGCTTTCGACTTGAACTTGTTCAACGAACCCAACCTTTTCGCCTAAAAAAATGCTCCTAAACTTTCTCTTGTCAATAAAGCCAATGCTATGCGTACGTATTTTCTTCCTTGGTCTGGTTTTCGCTTTTACGATAGTCTGGCACTAAGAGTTTGCTATGAAACTCAAGTCGTATTGCGTAGTTTGCATATCTTCCGTCTGAATAGGAGTGTTTTTTCTGTATTTTACACAACACGACTTGAAGTCCATTACGAACTCTCAGTTTTCGTTAGTTTGGTGGATTGGAATGCATCACAAGCAGCAATGGACTTGGTCCATATACCCCTCCTCGGTGGCCATTTCAAGCTCGTGTGAATTCAGACCTTGGCCCGTCAAATGATCTGGTACCCTTGGCATCCAGCGAAACCCTTTCACGGCTTTCCCATGAGACTTCTCCTACGCCGATTGATTTTAATTGACAAATGATATCTGGTATTTAAGATTGTTATCCTACAGTTTCATTGATTATGTAGCCAACAGTTTTATTTGGGTACTTAGATGTTGACTCTTCTGAGTATTGAGTATCCATCTAGTATCTACGTGCATTGCTTGTTTTATCTTATGTTCATACGTTATGCACGCGGAAAAGAAACTTTGCTTGCTTGCTTGCTCAGTAGTCAGACTGCTTAGAAAATAACTTCAGTAGTACACTACACACGTGTGGTGAGAAAACTCACGATGAATACGGTACACCATTCTAAGTTTATTTGCGTTTGGTTTTGAGCATTCTCACTTGCTGAGTTAGAAACTTCCGGTGAATTTACCGGCCTCCCTATGCTTCATCGCACGCAATACTTTGCGGAGAATTCTCCGGGGGTTTTCTCGCTACGTGTGCAGCGCCCTAGTGATGCGCCAGGGGAGGGGTTAGTACCTGGCTCATTTGTCCGTTCAGCGGAATGGCCGTGAAACCAAGATTGCGTAAGAAGAGAGCCGTTCTGAGCGTGTTGGCACAGGTGGAACAGAAGACCATGAAGCTGTTCCCAGCTAGTTCGTTCAACACGGACACCAGGTAGCATTCCTGCACAAACATTTGTTCCGTTACACAGGATAAGAGTGTAGTTCACTATGGTCTGGCCAATAAGAGATCGCTACATGGCATTCAAGGCGTGTCGCGTAAAATAGATTCACAAATGCGAATTTCTGCCCGTGCGTCGTGTACTCCTATTTAGCTAGCAGGAGTACATGCAAACTACACAGGACGACTTGAGTCCAATAGCGAACTTTCTCCGGCCAGACTATAGTTCGCCACACACTGGTAAGTACTAAACTAAACTAGAGTGTATACTAAACTCAGGTAGAATTCACTGCATTTACCACGCGTTGAAGTATGGGGACGATTGTATTGTGAAGGTTGGTTGAAATAAGGAAACACGTGTCAAAAACTTTATCCAAAAAACCTTGCATCAACGGCTGCTGCTAAGTAAAGGCGCAAATGTTAACTTTGTTGGACTTTCCTTATTACAACCACACCTGTTCATTCATCTGTTTCTGCGCTTCAACACTAAGATGCAGTGATTTCACCAGAATGTTCCGTAAACTTTCGCACATTTCCTTTTACATTTGTGCAAAAGAGCAGCGCCAAGAGCAACATGTGTCAGGCATACGTACTAATGCGATTTAGGACACTCGCTACTAAAATACGGAGCATGAGCTCACCTTGAACTTGAGGGGAATGAAGAGATAATACTGCTTCAAGCTGTCCACAGTCTGATATTTGCTGGAAACTTCGATCTTGATCGGATCAGTCAGCGATGCTCGTTGTAACTTCGCCACCTAACACACACAAACTTCCTTCAGCTCAGAATAGCCAAGTGTCTTCCTTTCTTCATTTAGCTGCAAGGGGCGAAACTTGTTCTAAAACCGTCGGATGCACCATATTATTTCATACCGCGTTCACACAATATTTTAACGCGCCTTTACAAGGGGAGACAGATAAATAAATAGGATGGGGTGGCACGCCACAGATTGATCTGAACCGCTGGCACTTCTTACTTTTTTGGTCATGGTAGCGGAGTAGAGATAGGTCTTTCTTTCCTTCGGAATGATTTTCAAGATTTTGTTGACTTCTTTCTCAAAATCCATATTGAGAATACGGTCAGCCTCGTCCAGTACCAAATACTTGAGCGACTTCAAGTGAAAGCCTTTCGTATTCTCCAAATGATCCACCAAACGTCCGGGCGTGGCTACAAAACACAACAACAATGTATAGGGAAGAATAATGGGGTAATGATGGTTCACCGTCCAGCTAATACCCCGGATAGTGTACTTACTACGTACATACAAATACAAGCACTGGCTACTCAACTCGATATGGCCCAGTGGCGCTAAAAGCCCTTTTTTTCTGGCCCCAGTTAGCCTTCGCTATCCTGCATATTCCGCCTTCAATGTCATACAAAGAGCGCATAAAAAAGTCAATACCTACCTATGATAACGTGCGGATTCCTTGCCAAACACAGTGCCTGGGTGACCATATCAATGCCTCCAACGATAACGGCTGAAGCAGAAAAGCAAGAATAGTGTCGTCGAGATAATTCCCAACTACTCACTCACTCATACATAACCCGCCCTACATGATACGGACCAGTTGCGTTGTCCGGATGGGGTTGGTCGAACCGAACGCGACCCCGCGGTGTTTAGTGTGTAAGTTTAGTAAAGCGAAAAAGGAGCTCGAGTGAAAAGAAGACTTTTACAACAAAAATACGTCGATGACCCCGCAGGCACCATCTAAACTTTCACTAAACATCACTGGGTCGCCAGTCAACTAACCCACTTGCGACAACGCAACTGGTCCATAGTAAGTTCCACTGTAAAGTTTGGCTGATATGAACATCAACAACCAAACCTACAGTATTTATGAAAGGGCATCTGCATTACCAACTCGTATTCCGACGCCAGTGCCCAAGGCTTGAAACTGTTCGGATATCTGGAAGGCCAGCTCCCTGGTGGGAGTGAGGACCAAAGCGAAGACGCGACTCTGCGGCGTCTGCAACAAGGCCTGAATGATTGGAAGGGCGAAGGCGCCGGTCTTGCCCGACCCAGTCTCCGCCAGACCAATGATGTCTCGACCGGCCAGCGCCAACGGCAGAGCTTCCTCCTGCACTCGGGTCGGCACCCGCCAGCCCAACGCAGCGCACGCATCGCACAGTTCTCCCACCACCCCCTGAAACACACAGGAACAGTCAACCATCAGTCTCTAAGGCCTGTGTTGTGTGTACGCTCTTACCAGGCCCTGAAACGACTTTGACCCAGATGCTACCGAATAACCATCTTTATCCTTTTCCTCCGCCATCATTATCTTTGACGCTGGACTTGACTTGGACTGGATGGAAGTCTGGAATGCACTGACTGATTTCTCTCTCTCTCTTCAAGTTGAGCCGTGAAAGCGGGCCTAGGCACGGGCACGGGTGAAATCTTTGAACGACTTCATTCAACGGAATAGTCAATCTTTTACTTGAATGCTTGAATGGGCACCCGACGACAATCGGAGGGAGAGTGATCTACAGTAAAGGTCAGCAGGTCAGCTCATCTTGTCATGTGTAATAAATATATTGGTCTAGGATCTAGCCAACATTATTCACCAGTGACATAGAGAAATACCTTCTTAGATCCGAAGGGCAATGATAATTTACCAAAAAATTATGAAATGGCACTGGCACACATTAGCGAGATCATGAGATATAACACACAGCAAGCTGAACTGGTTTAAAATCTGTAATTCTGTAAGCTCAACTTCTGTAATTGTTTACACTTTTTATGCTGCATGAAGCCATGAAGTCCGTAAAATGTCATTTTATTCTTTTAGCAACGTACGCCCGTCATTTTATAGTGTGTCCGCGACCCGCGCCCGCGCCCGCGTCCGCCTTTTACTATACGTTCCAACGAACACGAACGTACCACCTATCAGTACCATACCAATGCCAAATGCCATGCGATGCTGCCAGCGCCAGAGATCTAGCTCTAAAATAACTGTTTGTCTGATCTGATTACTACGTGGCTTGACGTTGGTCGTTTGCGGCAGGCAAGATGTCTGGATGCAATGAGGGAGCTTTGAAAGAGGAGGAGGACGAAGGCACAGACGAAGTTGAATTGGAAGACAGCTCCCCTGTTGAGGCAGCGGAACTGACACAGCTTCCAAGGAAGAAGCGGCAAAAGGCATCTGAATTGGAAGCAGATGGACATGGTACGGATCGCAAGAAACAAACGCATCTGAGATGCGAACGGCAGAGAAGAGAAGCGATCAACGTAAGGGCGACCAGCGTACGTATGCTGACTCTTCTCTACTAAAGGCTAAAGGCTTGCAAAGACAGAATGGCAGTATTCACCATATGCAATAAGAGCCAGTACTGGGTCGCGAGGTGACCCCCTCTGAATTAACCTGGATTTTCAGTGCAACTTTTGATTGGTAGACGACGCGAAGTCGGCGCGGTTTTTTTTTCTTGCTCATTTGTTCCTTTCCGCGCCGATCGCGTCGACTACCGATCAAAAGTTGCACTGAAAATCAAGGTTAATTCAGAGGGGTCGCCTCGCGCCCAAGCACTGGCTCTTATTGCATATGGTGAATATTTTCAGACTGGCTATGCTGATTTGAAGCAGCTGTTGCCATCCAACCTGTCTCCATTGGGCTGCAAGACAACTAATGCCAGTATTTTATACAGAAGTAAGCGTGGAACTGCTGCCCTTCCACATTCTTGAGCGTCTGTCTTAGTACTACGTACTACCAACCATAGTAAAATGCTACATTTACATCATCTACATCTACATTTGCATATTATTACACATACCGCACCAAGGCGTCAATTGTTGTCAACAAGTCGCCCAACTGTTGTCCGTTTGTTGACAAAACATATGGGGATTGTCGGTGTGTTGGCATTTCGTCAAAAACCGACAACAGTTGGACGGCTTTCGACAACAATGACGCCTTGGTGCAGTAAAGAATGTGTTCCATATTTTTGGATGTGGGTGTATGTATACCCAAAGTGTTCCCATTTCCCCAAATGAATAACCCCCACTGGCAAATAACAAATTTAATTCCCCCCACGGTACAGTACAGTAATCAGTAATGTACTGTAAAGCTGATCATAAGCTAACAATTGTACTAGAATAACCCTTCTTATTTTGACCTCAATTATGTCCAAACACTTGCTCTTGACCGCAAAAATACATCTTCCAATTCCCACCCCCTCATCAACCCTTCATCCGGGGCTTACGGTATTATACACACCCACAAATGCGGTAGGTACGTATGTACAGTAATGAATGAGCTGCTTCAGCATGTGACTACATTCGTCAACTGCAAGCGGAGCATGAGAGGACAACTGAGGAGCAGAAAAAGCTGGAAGCCCAAGTTCTTGCACTAAGAATCATTGCACAACAGTATGAGCAATTATCCCATGATCAAGAACAAGCCAATGCAGCCAGCTGCTCAAATAGTCCAGCAAACCTCAAGTTTCACATGGTAAGTATGTACAGGTGTACCATAATATACTCACCGGCTATTTGTGTCTATATCTCCACAGCGGGGAGCTTAAAAGGCGCTCTTTAAAAAGAGCCAAGGCCCCAAACCTAACGCATGCAAATAAAAGGGGCTCGCCGGGCGAAATCCAGCAGGAAGGCTGCTACGCGGGGGAGAAAGAGCACTTCCAAACCTTTCTATATCAGCAACTTCGCGAGAGACTCGAGCATGCCACTATGGAGGGCCGGACCCGCATTTTTCTACTTTTTTGATTTAATGTCATAAATATAGGTAATCAACCCTCCTGAGTTCGAAAATGAGCTCGGTTTTTTGATTTGACCACGTTTAACCGGAGAAACGGGCTCATTTAGGCAGGGTGGTCAGGGGAAAGGCGGAAAATCGAGAACGATCAAATCGACGTTATGTACAGGCGTCTCTAAGCTCAGCCAACAGGGCTATTACAGCAAACCATATACCATTAGACTCGGCTTGATTTGCTCTTTTCAATGGTGTACTCGCCGACCGTTTAACCCTTACCGTTGGCGAGTTCTGACCAGAAACGCGCAAAATTTGCAACACCGCAAAAACCAGGTAAAATTTGGAAAATCGACCATAGCTTCCCTCCTAAGGTTTTAACAGAGCTGAAAACTATCTCATCTTGTAGCGCTTGAAATGCTGATTAAGATAGTATATGTCCGAATCTTCTATGCGCGTGGGCGATTGGTTAAATATTGCCTCAAAGTTGGATCGAAAGGTCGAAAAACCCGACTTTTGTGCTAAAGTTGCATGCAAATGCTCAAGTGCTGTGGCCCGAGCAATGGGGCGATGGTAACAGCGAAGACACTGCCAAATGCAGCTTGAAACGCTCTTTTAAATGGTGTACTCGGCAACCGCTTAACCCTTACCATTGGCGAGCTATGGCTGAAAACAGGCTGGATGAGCAAAACCACGGAAACTGAGCAAAATTTTAAAAATCGACCATAGCTTCCCCCCTAAGACGTTAACAGAAGTGGAAGCTAGTTCATCTTGTAGCGCTTGAAATTCTGATAATGATAGGCTATGTGCGAATCTTCTACACTCGTGGGCGATTGGTTAAATATTGCCTCAAAGTCGGGCAGAGTTGGACCAAAAAGGTCAAAAAATCGAGTTTTAGCACTGAAGCTCCATGTACATTGTCCATTGCAGTTGCCTAGACAGTAGGGCTAGGAAAATTTTAAGATACCCCCAAATACAACATGAAACGGGCTTTTTAATGGCTGTCTTTTCACCCTCTTAACCCCTACTGTTGGTGAGTTATTAGAGGTAAAAGGCAAAATTTGCAATATCCTGGACACTGGGCAAAATTTCATATATCGCCTCTAACTCAGGCGCTATTGAAGTGACAAATTTTAAACCTGTTTCGTATTGTAGCGCTTGAAATTCTGAACAAGATAGGCTATCTGCTCAAACTCTCTGCCTGTGTGCAATTGGGTAAAAATCGCCCCAAACTGAACAATATGGCTAAAAAATCGAGTTTCAGTACTGAGGCTGCATGAAACATACATTGTCAGTTGCAGCTGCCCAGGTAGTGAGGTTAGAAAGAAGGCGAAGATACCCCCAAGTACAGCTTGAAACGCGCTTTTCAATGGTGGTCTTTTCGCCTGGTTATCCCTTACTGTTGGCGAGTTATTAGCAGTAAAGGCACAATTTGAAAATCATGGACACCATGCAAAATTTTGAATATCGCCTCTAACTCAGGTGCTATTAGAGCAGCAGATCTGATACCTACTTATCTCAAATTATAGCGCTCAACATTATGAATAAGATAGTCTATGTTTGCAGTTTTCTGCCTGTGTGCAATAGGTTATATTGCCACAAAATTCACCCAAATGGTCACAAAAGCGGTTTCAGTACTGCAGCTGCACTTGCATTCTCGCATTCTTGCATTATTAACCTGCTACACAAAGGCAAAAATTGCACTCATAGCCTATCTTGTTCAGAATTTCGAGTACTACAATTTGAAATAGGTATCAGATCTGCTGCTCCAATAGTGCCTGAGTTATAGGCGATATTCAAAATTTTGCATGGTGTCCATGATTTTCAAATTTTGCCTTTACTGCTAATAACTCGCCAACAGTAGGGGATAACCAGGCGAAAAGACCACCATTGAAAAGCGCGTTTCAAGCTGTACTTGGGGGTATCTTCGCCTTCTTTCTAACCTCACTACCTGGGCAGCTGCAACTGACAATGTAATGTTTCATGCAGCCTCAGTATTGAAACTCGATTTTTTAGCCATATTGTTCAGTTTGGGGCGATTTTTACCCAATTGCACACAGGCGGAGAGTTTGAGCAGATAGCCTATCTTGTTCAGAATTTTAAGCGCTACAATATGAGACAGGTTTAAAATTTGTCACTTCAATAGCGCCTGAGTTAGAGGCGATATACGAAATTTTGCCCAGTGTCCAGGATAATGCAAATTTTGCCTTTTACCTCTAATAACTCACCAATGGTAGGGGTTAAGAGGGTGAAAAGACAGCCATTAAAAAGCCCGTTTCATGTTGTATTTGGGAGTATCTTAAAATTTTCCTAGCCCTACTGTCTAGGCAACTGCAATGGACAATGTACATGGAGCTTCAGTGCTAAAACTCGATTTTTTGACCTTTTTGGTCCAACTCTGCCCGACTTTGAGGCAATATTTAACCAATCGCCCACGAGTGTAGAAGATTCCCACATAGCCTATCATTATCAGAATTTCAAGCGCTACAAGATGAACTAGCTTCCAGATCTGTTAACGTCTTAGGGGGGAAGCTATGGTCGATTTTTAAAATTTTGCTCAGTTTCCGTGGTTTTGCTCATCCAGCCTGTTTTCAGCCATAGCTCGCCAATGGTAAGGGTTAAGCGGTTGCCGAGTACACCATTTAAAAGAGCGTTTCAAGCTGCATTTGGCAGTGTCTTCGCTGTTACCATCGCCCCATTGCTCGGGCCACAGCACTTGAGCATTTGCATGCAACTTTAGCACAAAAGTCGGGTTTTTCGACCTTTCGATCCAACTTTGAGGCAATATTTAACCAATCGCCCACGCGCATAGAAGATTCGGACATATACTATCTTAATCAGCATTTCAAGCGCTACAAGATGAGATAGTTTTCAGCTCTGTTAAAACCTTAGGAGGGAAGCTATGGTCGATTTTCCAAATTTTACCTGGTTTTTGCGGTGTTGCAAATTTTGCGCGTTTCTGGTCAGAACTCGCCAACGGTAAGGGTTAAACGGTCGGCGAGTACACCATTGAAAAGAGCAAATCAAGCCGAGTCTAATGGTATATGGTTTGCTGTAATAGCCCTGTTGGCTGAGCTTTGGGACGCCTGTACATAACGTCGATTTGATCGTGCTCGATTTTCCGCCTTTCCCCTGACCACCCTGCCTAAATGAGCCCGTTTCTCCGGTTAAACGTGGTCAAATCAAAAAACCGAGCTCATTTTCGAACTCAGGAGGGTTGATTACCTATATTTTTGACATTAAATCAAAAAAGTAGAAAAATGCGGGTCCGACCTATGCTCGAGTCTCTCGCGAAGTTGCTGAACCTATGCATCAAAATGAGCTTCTGTATTTTTTGCGAAGTTACAAGATAAAGTTATAGCAAAATGCTTCGAATTTTCATATTCCACTCAATTCTCGCTAAAAATTAGAAAAAGGAAAGATACATGAGTAGTCAGCGGAAGCCACGTGCTTATCAGATCTCATGGCTACCTGCCGTCCCGCCAGAAGGTCAGAGCCAAAAAGCCTCAAAAACCCCACCCTGGACCTGTCTGAACAGAAACTTCAACGGCTTGTAGAGCGGGCGCAACCATTTCGAACATACAATATACATCAAAAAAAGCTCAACCTCTATCACCCCAGCATAGCAGCCTTACCTGCTGGATTTCGCCACGGCGAACCCCTTTAACTTCCTAGCTTCTCGTGTCATAGCGCTGTAAGCGATCAAAGTTTCGGCAGCTTTTTCGCAGGCAAGACTGAGGCGCCGGCACAGAGTTGGGCGTCGAATTTGCATTTTCGTTTCCTTCCTCGTTCTCTTGAGCCTGCTCCTTTTCTCCGCCCGACGTTTTTACGAACTATTGAGCTGTCAATGCCCCTTGGATGGAGTATGGCTGGAATTCCTCAGAGGGCTTATTGGACCAGTGTTCTTTGACGACTTAGTGGCTGTGGTGACAGTGATCTCGTAATGTTGGCAGATTTGGCCGGTTATACGTTTGTTTGGCCTGCTGCTGAGGACTGGGGAAGTTTATTTGCAACAGGATGGGGCACCGCCTCACTTTAGCCACCAGGCCGGGATTGATAGCACTCTGTGCCAGAAAGTGTGCCAATCTGTTCCAGGCCGCCTGCAGAAATGTGTGGAAATTGGGGGTTTACAAACTGAGCTGTTTTGATCCGCTTCTGGTTCAGGTATCTCTTTGAAACTTTGCGTGCATAAAGTTTGAAGCCTTGGCTACTTGATACAAAAGACCGCTTTTGAAACTGACTCCCCGCTGTGGAGATATAGACACAAATAGCCGGTGAGTATATTATGGTACACCGGACACCCTGTATGTAGGTACATAGCCTAAAACTGTAGTGGAAACTAGCAAAAATAATCTGCCATTGGCTCATACGTAGTAGAGCATTGGGCATGAGCTGGCAGCTAGCACAGTTCATGATGATTGACTACGTCTTCTAGGCCTATATCACTCAATGCAAAACTGACCAAGCACTTGCTGTAAAACTGGTGAACTGATTTTGACTCTGACAGTGGTAATTTTTCAGTTTCAAGAGCTGATGAATGAATGGTTCCGCAGTTTTGATGCCGCTGTCAACACTGTTGAAGTTTCCGTTTAGTACAGGTCCAGTTCAGGGGCCAATTTTCGAGGTTTTTGGCTTGTATCTCTGGCGGGACGGCAGGTAGCCATGCGATCTGCATATGAACAGGCGTGGTTTCCGCCAACCTATATCATGGTACCTTGCTTTTCTATTTTTAGCGAGAATTGATGAAGTTATAAGCAAAATGCTTCGAATTTTCATGCTCTAACCTCAATTCTCGCTCAAAATAGAAAGGGAAGCGTAATAGGTCGGCGGAAACCACGCCTGTATCGTCAGATCTCATAACCTGCATTCCGCCAGAGGTACAAGCCAAAAACTCTCGAGGCCTAAAGCGTCTCCTACTAAACAGAAACTCAACGGTTGTAAGCGCGCAACCCTCGAACATACAATATACATCAAATGAAAGCTTAGAACTTGCTCTATCACCCCAGCATAGCAGCCTTACCTGCTGGATTTCGCCACGGCAAACCCCTTTAACTTCCTAGCTTCTTCTCGTGTCGTAGCTACGCTATAAGCAATCTGAAAACTCACAGTTTTTCGCAGGCAAGACTGAGGCGCCGGCACGGGGTGTGACGAATTTGCATTTCGTTTCCTTCCTCGTTCTCTTGAGCCTGCTCCTTTCTCCCCGCCCAACATTTTTACGAACTATTGAGCTGTCAATGCCCCTTGGATGAAGTATGGGCTGGAATTTCCTCAGAGGGCTCATTGGACCAGTGTTCTTTGACGACTCAGTCACTGGTGACAGTGATCTCGTAATGTTGGCAGATTTGGCCGGTTATACGTTTGTTTGGCCTGCTGCTGAGGACTGGGGAAGTTTATTAACAGGATGGCACCGCCTTCAGCTTCTAGCCGCCGCCAGGCCGGGATTGATAGCCTTGTGCCAGAAAGTGTGCCAATCTGTCCGGCCGCCTGCAGAAATGTGTGGAAATTGGGGGTTTACAAACTGAGCTGTTTTGATCCGCTTCTGGTTCAGGTATCTCTTTGAAACTTTGCGTGCATAAAGTTTGAAGCCTTGGCTACTTGATACAAAAGACCGCTTTTGAAACTGACTCCCCGCTGTGGAGATATAGACACAAATAGCCGGTGAGTATATTATGGTACACCGGACACCCTGTATGTAGGTACATAGCCTAAAACTGTAGTGGAAACTAGCAAAAATAATCTGCCATTGGCTCATACGTAGTAGAGCATTGGGCGTGGCTGGCAGCTAGCACAGTTCATGATGATTGACTACGTACTTTTCCTGTAGGCCTCTATCACTCAATGCAAAACTGACCAAGCACTTGCTGTAAAACTGGTGAACTGATTTTGACTCTGACAGTGGTAATTTTTCAGTTTCAAGAGCTGATGAATGAATGGTTCCGCAGTTTTGATGCCGCTGTCAACACTATGGCCCCAGCATAGCAGCCTTACCTCTGATTTCGCCACGCGAACCCCTTTAACTTCCTAGCTTCTCGTGTCATAGCGCTTAAGCGATCAAAGCGCAGCTTTTTCGCAGGCAATACAGGCGCCGCACAGAGCGTCAATCATTTTCGTTTCCTTCCTCTTCTCTTGAGCCTGCTCCTTTCTCCGCCCAACAATCACCATCCAGCCAATGCCCCGAAAGACGAATTCCCAGAGGCTCAGACCAGTCTACACTCAGTCACCACAGCACAATGCAGAGCCTATACTCAGTTCCGCTGCCCAGGACGGGAAACAACAGAGGGCACCGCCTCACTTAGCCACCAGCCAAAGCACTCCCAGAAAGCCAATCTCCAGGCCGCCCAGAAAGGAAAGGACAAACAGCATCCCTCTCAGGTATCTCAAACCCATAAAGAAGCCCACAACAAAAGACCCAAACTACTCCCCCGGAGAAAGACACAAAAGCCAGTATAAGGTACACCACTACACCAGACAAGCCAAACAGGAAACAGCAAAAAATAATCCCAGCTCAACAGAGAGCACCGAAAAAAAAAAAGAAAAAAAAACCAGCAAAAAAAAAAAAAAAAAAAAAACAAACTACACAGATATGACCAGATCCATCCTAACATGGATGGAAAATGAGATAAATTTTGATGTAATGCGTGCATATGCTTTTGTCTGTGCTTTCGTTTTCTCTTATTTTTCTGGAGATGTGGAGTTCTGGAGTATGTAGTACTTGGGCAACTCACTAATTATAACTTTACTGTTTCATTTTTACAGGATGTTCCGGATCAAATGACTGCTGCAGCGTTTGCTTGCCAAAGATGAACTACCATAAAATTCTCCATACTTTTATCAATTTTGTGTGTCTCCGATCTTTGTACAGGTGCCAGGTAAGTAGAGATGCCGCGATATCAGAACTGTCAGAAAATCGATATCGATATCGATATCGATACTACCTTTTGTAAAATGACCGATATCGAGATCGATATCGATATTTCAAACTTTTGGAAATTCGATACGATATCGATATCGATATCTAAAATTTTCAAAGGGTCGATATCGATATCGATATCGATATTTTGGGCAGAATATTGACTCGATATCGAGATCGATATCGATATTTTGAAAATGGTTAAAAATAGATCAAAATTTCTTCACAGCGTACCAATAAAGCTGTTGTACACTATGCGAAGGTAGGTCTGAGTAATAAAGAATCTTTTTCAGCTAATTCACAATCAATTTTTCAAGTTTGGCAATCAAAGACAACTGATTGATGACCACAAAAATCACCTCAAAAACACTGAATCACGTCAAAAACGCTGTTTTTAGAACAAAAACACTTGATTTCCCTTGCTTTTTGTGGTTCACAATAGGGGGCTATACACGAAAGCAAATGACATTAGTGGCTGATTTGGGGCTATACATGAGGGGGCTATATACGGAACATTACAGTACCACGTCACCACCACAACCTGTCAAGGGTAGTACATTCAGGTACTTGGGTGGCAGAAAATTTTCACTGAATCATAGGTAGTGCGAGCAAATTTTTGGCCAAAAAGGCACTGCAAACGCATCAAAATTTCGATATTTTTGAGCAAAAAATGGTCGATATCGAGATCGATATCGATATTTTACTTTTGCCAAATTTCGATATGATATCGATATCGATATTGCTGTTTGAAAAAAGACCGATATCGAGATCGATATCGATATTTCCAAAATTTAGAAATTCGATACGATATCGATATCGATACCAGAAAAAATTTCGATATATCGACTAATTCGATATCGATATCGATATATCGCGGCATCTCTACAGGTAAGTAGGTAACGTAACATACTGAAAGATACGTAGTCAATAATTGTTTTTATGCGAATATTGCATACAAACTGCAAGGTAATATAAATAAAACTTATATGTATTATTTACCATAAATGCAATAAGAGCAGTGCTTGGTCGCGAGGTGACCCCCTCTGAATTAACCTGGATTTTCAGTGCAACTTTTGATCGGTAGTCGACGCGAAGGTCGGCGCGGAAAGAAACAAACGAGCAGGAAAGACGACGGCGCCGACCTTTGCATCGACTACCGATCAAAAGTTGCACTGAAAATCAAGGTTAATTCAGAGGAGTCACCTCGCGACCAAGCACTGGTTCTTATTGCATATGGTGAATAGTACCACCACCACCTGACCTACTATTACATCAGTCAGGTTCATTTTCCTTCCCGACTATCAATCAGGTAGCATTCTGATGTTACTCTTGCCTTCAAATTGCTGTCTTGGATGGTGGCTTTTCTTTTTGGATTGGTTTGCTTGCACTTGCAGCTTGAGGTACTGTATTGCTGTATAATGACAATCCAACCCTGGGGGTTAGGTACGTACGTGGTAACTTGAGGCGCATTCCGCCCCAGTTTTCCATTTGCGCCCCAAAATTTAGATTCCAGAGGCGCAAAATTACTGTATGGTAGATATGAAGAGATGCCGGAAGGTGGCAGGCAAAGAGGTGAATTTGGCATTTTGCGCCTCAGGTGTTTGTCGGCTACCTAAGTAACCCCCTGCGACCCATTCTGGCCTATCGCTTATCTCCAAACGGCAGTTTTGGTTCCAGACCGTAGCAGTACTTGAGGTGGGAATTTTTGTATTTGTTTTCTTGATGGACACTCTGAAACATAATGTGAGTACAATCATAGTATCTGAAATTAAGTTTGATGCCTTTAATACTACTAAATTCAAGAAAATCCGACATCATTACATTTGATGAAGTGCGACACTTCTGCAGACACAGCTCAAACTGATCTTTCACAGCCAAAAATAAGCGAAGTCGCTTCCCACTTGTCTCTTGAACCACGGTTTCAAGCAGAGATCTCTGCAATAGCTCAATACAAGCAAAAATATATAATTGGGCTTAGGGGAAGAATGGAGCACAGTGTAAACGAAGGAGGCAATCCCTGGCTCATATTCGCCCCATTATAATGCATACCCATTGTAAAGGGTTTTCAATTGGTACCCATTATAATAGGAAATCGAAAACCCCATTATAATGGGGCGAATATGAGCCAGGGATTGCCTCCTTCCTTTACAACTGTACACTGTGTCCTCCATTCTTCCCCAAGCCCAATAATATATTTTTGGTACAAGGTTAGCTCAGGTCATAGCTAGCGATAGCCGCTCCTGTGAAGGCCTGTATCAAGCTTTGTCCTTATAGTAAAGTACAGCCTCATCATAGGACCTCTCGGCTTAAAGAGGATTAGATGCTGCTGCTATGTTCCAATACAAAATGTTTTGTAAAGAAAATGCATGATTTAAGACAGCAACACAGCTGATCTTGCCTGTTCAGGCTTCAGGCAGCATGATACACAGTGTTCGTAGGAAGAGCAGCATCCACTGTTTCTGGCACAGGGTTGGCAACTGAAGCGGGTTGGTGCAGGAGAAGAAAGCAGGTCACAACAACCCGTTGACACTACCGTATTTTTGGCTATGACTGTACAGTATCCTCAATGTAATCTATCTTATCCTCAAACCTCAATAAAATACGCCTTACACACCTCTCACTCAAAAATTTTGCCCCATCCCCTACGCTTACACCAATGTAGTACTGTACATTATCCCCTGCTGCATCGCTACAACAACCACAGCAGGCCCTTCGATTTTTGTACAGCCATACACCCAAAAATACGGTAAGTATTGTCTATGGCAAGTGTAGCCTGAAAATTGCAGCCAATTGTCAAGGTGGTATATCATGTCATTGGCTTTTTTGTTATTCAATCTCACATCAGCCAAAACATCAAAGCCGACGGATTTTATGGCAACTTTTTCAGTACTGCGCTTGCTTTGTGTGAGCAAACGTCATACGGTTCAATCAAGGTTCCGTTCGATCCCCTGTCCATGATGGCAATTTTGTCTTTGGATATTTCCTAGCCTGCTCGCTATTGGAAAACGGTCATAAGGCGTGTACTACCTACAGCACGTACGTACCTCTGTCATCCGTGATATACTGCGATCCCTGACGAGTATTTCGACACAACCTGGAAGTGGAAGCGAAAAATTCAGTGTCGTTTTCAGTGGTAGCCGCATCCAACCACTGGATCTTGCGATGTACATTCAATTTTTGTATTTCCATAGCTCGTTCCTCAGAGATGCGACTGTGCTCGATCAGAAGGCTCTAAAATTATACGTCATTAGAAACACTCTGATCGTCCGTGAGGAGGAAAAGATATTATGGCAAAGACGGGGATTGTAGATTACCATTAGTCCAGTTTTTACAATGAAGTAGAGCAGAGAAAAGGTGAAAATACTGGCCAAAACAAAGCGTTTTCGCAAGATGCCCGGAATAGGGATGTGCATATCAAATATGGGAGTCAGGGAAACGTTGGGCGCCGGGAAAAGTGTTCGGGAATGTCTTTTCCGTGCTGTGCATGATGACACCGTATAGTCAGTGGGACGATCAAAGACCGTGCTTGACAATTTTGCCGCTCCCGTGGCATTTTAGTAAATCTGGCATTTCTATACAAGAATAGCAACAGGCTTTTTTCGACCCTTTTTCAAACACTCTTGCTATTCTTGTATAGAATAATGCCAGATTTACTAAGATTGCTACGGGAGCGCGAAAATTGTCAAGCACGGTCTTGATCGTCCCGGTGACTATACGTACGTCTCCAACGTGCTGTGCTGTCGCTTCGCTGCGCAATGCAACCTAGCTAGAGTCTACGAATGCAAAATGCAACGTCCGATTTCTAGGAGTACATGGTCGATGGTTGTCTGCGGTGCCATGTACTCCTAGATGCGTCGGACGTGCGTTGTGCATATGAAATATCTTCTAGTAGTCCACGACGTTAACTCCTCCTGTCCTCAGCGATTTCTGCGCCCGTCCAACGGCCGTTTTGACGGCTGTTTTGTTGCCGTTTTCCGGCCGGAAAACGGCTGTAAGTAAACGGTAGTTTGCGCCTTTTTTTTTTTCTTCGCTCCTCACCTCACCACCGAAAATGGCAAACGACTCGAAAATTTGCTGTTCTTCCGTTTTTTTCTATGATATCAGGGACTTTTACCAGGGCAAATCCACACGAAAACGGGAAATTTTTTTAAGGTTTTGTCCATGACCATCTCCGATTTTGCTCAAATTTTGCACGTTAGTAGTACCAGATAGGACAGCCTTCCATGTAAAATTTTAGCCCCCAACTCCAAGTGGTTCCAGCAGTATGACCCCACAAAGGTCAGGGTTTGGAGCCACTTTGGTCGTAAGCTGGCAATGTTCAAAGTGGATTATCTCAACTTCTAAAAGGAAGAATATTGGCTTATGGGGTACCATTCGAAAGCTCTCGACTTGCTCTTTCAGATTGGCTTATAAAAAATTTGGCTAACTATAACCCTTTAGGAATTACATCTAATCAAAAACTGTGTGTTTGATTTTCTCAAAAAACTCATCTCCGATTTTAATTTTGAGTTGATTTTTTGAAAATAACGCTCCTGATTTACCCTATGCACAAAGTTTTGGTCTGTATATTTGCATATTTGGCTGAAAAATAGCGAAAATGTGAGTTTTCCTACCCCGTTACGAGATGTAAATAATCATCAAATGGGGTAAAACTTGCCCATATGTACTGAATATCTGTGTTTGGACTGTATTTCCTGATAGCCTGCAAAATTTTAGAAACCAATCTAAAAGAGCAAGTCGAGAGCTTTCGAATGGTACCCCATAAGCCAATATTCTTCCTTTTCAAAGTTGAGTAATCCACTTTGAACATTGCCAGCTTCGACCAAAGTGACTCCGAACCCCTGACCTTTGTGGGGTAATACTGCTGGACCCACTTGGAGTTGGGGGCTGAGATTTTACATGGAAGGCTGTGCCTATAGATTTGGTACTACTAACGTGCAAACTTGAGCAAAATCGGAGATGGTCATGGACGGACCTAAAAAATTTCTCCCGTTTTCGTGTGCGGATTTGCCCTGGTAAAAGTCCTGATGCGTGGAGAAAAACGGAAGAACAGCAAATTTTCGAGTCGTTTGCACTTTTTTGGTGGTGAGGTGGGAGGCGCAACGACCCGTTCCGTACAGTTTCCGGAGGAGGGCAAGACAGCCGCACGGCCGTTGGACGACGCGCAGAGATTAAGCGTGGTGGAGCGCTGGAGATATTTGGTGCACCGAGAAGCGCACGTGCGACGCATCTAGGAGTACATGGCACCGCGGAGCAACCGCGACCATGTACTCAAAATCGGACGTTGCCATTTGGAAATTTTTGCTCACTCATTCATCTACGCACGAAGCGACACGTGGAGCGTACGTGTGGTGCCGGACGATAGAGACGCATCGCATACTTAGTAAATATAACAACATCTATACAAGAATAGCAACTGTTTAAAGATCAAAAAAAAGCCTGTTGTTATTCTGTATAAAAAATGCAGATTTACTAAAAAAACAGAAGCACAAATGAGCACGTTTAATCGTCCACTGACACGTTTGTATATAGTGCACAGCACGGAAACATTCGAAACTTTTCGCGCCCGACGTTTCCTGACCTGCCGTATTTGATACACATCCCTACCTACAAGCATCTACGAAAACCTTTGTTGGGTATTTTTCACCTTTTCGCTCTACTTAGTTGCCCATCTAATGGGTACAATCCCCATTCTTACCATAATATCTTCCTACCTAAGCAGACGATGCAGATATTTACCTAATGACATATTTTTAGAGCCTATATAATAGCACAGTCGCATACTCTGAGGAACGAGCTATGGAAATACAGAAATTAATATGGATGTACATCGCAAGTCCATAACATTTGAATGCAGCTACCACACACTAATTTTTTCGTTTCCACTTCCCAGGTTTGTATCGTCTCCGTCCACCTAGCTAAAGACATACATATACCTAGGTGGTACACCCATATGGTTAGGTTTCCCAATAGCAAGCAAATTCCAACAAAATTCATAATGGACAGGATCCAACCAATTAAACCGTATAACATTTTGCTAATTTACAAAGCAAGCGCAGATTCATAATTTCCACCATTCACCTAATACCTAATGTTCTGCCCAATATTTGATATTTGGGTACTTTGGGTACTTATAATACATGCTTTGATATTTGGGTACACTATATATACCTAATGTAATTTATTTGTACAATCTAATGTACACTATACCTTGGGTACACGTTAATAGTTTAGGTGAGATTTATTGAGGTTTGAGGAATTAAGATAGATTACATTGAGGATATACTGTACAGTCATAGCCAAAAATACAGTCATCTTGGGCAATTTATTGTGACCCTGTTCTTCTATACCAACCCCACTTAGTTGCCAACCCTGTGCCAGGAGAGCATGAATATGCTCTCCCTCAACACATATACATATAAATATATGATTGAACACAGTGCACTGTATATCTCTAATCATGCATTTACAAACATTTTTGTATTGAAAATATAGCAGCATCAAAATTTCTTAACCAAGGTATTATGATATGACTGTACTTATCTATCAACAAAGCTGATACAGGCCTTCACAGACAGCTATCACTAGCGTTTAACCTTGTACCAAAAATACTATTCCTCAGCTTACAAAAAATGGAGAGAAGCAGTGTACAGTAAAGGAAGGACAACCCCTGGCTCATATTGGCCTCTATAATCGGTTTCAATTTATTTATTATAATGGGTTACCAAGGTGAAAAACCTTTATGTATACAACGCTGGGTGAGCAAATATGAGGTCCTCCCTTTCCCTGTCTCAGATTGAATTGGACTTCTGGCTGGAAGGATCAGTTTGATATCTACAAAGTTTGTCCACACTTGGTGGAATGTGGCAAATTTTCTTGAATTTGTAGTGCTCAAAGGCATAAATTTATTGTTCTCACATTATCAGAGTGTCCATGAGAAAACAAATACAAAAAATTCCCATAATACTGCTTATCAATCATGGATTGATTGATGGGTCGCAGGTACTGATAACAACAAACACCTGAGTGCAATCTGGCCTCTGCCTCCACTTCATATCTTTAGTATCTCATCACTGATTTTGCGCCTCTAAAATCTAAATTTTTGGGCGCAATGGAGACTAATGGTACGATTTACCACGTACATTCATCCCCATTCAAATTCATTCATCTCAATCTCGCTCAATCTGGGTAGAGATATATCCAAAAACCACGGTAGAGCACAATCTCGAAGGCAGAGGTGATCA
>JASAMW010006634.1:0-85353 GCA_030247985.1 Epsilonema sp. ZAB3_2
TAATGAGGTGATTTTTGGTCTAAAAGCTACAGAGCGTGAAGGAACCGGTTCCGCTACCTCATGCGGCGTGTTTCGAAGTACCCCGGCGCGCTACGGCTTGTGCTTTTGTCAGGGCCCGACAGAGTGTAAAGCTGTAGGGGTATTTTCGTGCACGTCGCACACCGTCGGCGCCGTTTTTCGGCACGACACCGCAGTCATTCACATTGTCTTCTTTTTTATTTTTTGTCCTTTAAGTGGGCAGCTCTGTAGCCATCATGGTTAATGAGAATGATAATGCCCAGGCTGAAGCGGCAGCTGAGGAGAAGGAGCCTCGTATTGTGAGATGTGATTTGCAAAAAAAAAATATAGATGAGTACAAAGGTATCTGAATTGTAGTATTGATGGAAGTTGGGGAGAATGGATTGAGCTGTTTGATTTAGTTGCACGTGCCAATAATTGGGGTGATCCAAAATGTGCCGAATTTTACCTGCGTATTTACGTGACATAGCGCTGGAGGTATACAGGGATATTGTGCAAGCTAGGCAAGCTAATTGGGAGCATTTGACAACTGATTTGAAGGAGCGATGGCAACCACCAGAATTGAAAAAATGTAAGCAAACCGAACTTATTGCGCACGTTAAAAAAGGGACGAGTCTGTGTTGGAATTTGCAGCGGAAATTCAAAAAATTAATTTGAAGAGGTTTTACTAATTATTCTGCCAGGCAGAGAAGGATTTGCTTTTGAATAAAATTGTGAACAAGTTGAGACCTGAACTGCGAAACTTAGATAATGATGTTTGAACCAGCTGATTTTCGATCAGCGGTACAGAAAGCGCAAAAATTGGAAGCTCAGCAGCGTCTTTTGAATGATCCAATGGCAAAAAAGGCTGCAGGGGTTAGCCAAATTAGTGGGCTAGGATTGATGTCAAGCGTGCCAAGTAGGGATGACATTTCGTGTATTTCCAATAAATTGGATGCTTTGCTTATGCATACTGCGGATGCAAATGTGAATGCATTGAATTTGATGCAACCCCAGAATCGCCCATATCCCATTCAGTCGCGCAATACTTTTCGATATTCGGGTGTATACCATAACCCGGAGGCCAGAGGGACCTTTCAAAATGCCTACGCAAATAATAGAGGTGTCAATTATAGTAGGGGAAATTTTTCTAACTTTCAGCGCGGCGGGTTTATGCCAAGAGGGCAAAATTTCAGAGGGAGAGGCATTAGCAGGGGTGCGTTCGCAGGGCGTGCTCAGTTTTCTTTTCAATCAGCGCCACGTAATGCGGTATCTCGGGACGGAGATAAGAATTGTTTTCGATGTGGTAGGCCGGGACATTTTGAACGAAATTGCTATGCGAGATCGCCGCGTCAAAACTTCTCGCCTCCGGCGCCAAAAGTAGCTACTAGGGGAATGGCGCCGAGAAATGTGAGCGGAGTAAATGTCGTACATACAATGCATGCATCTGTACCTGAAAAACATACACCGGCCGAGCAATCAATGATAAAGCAATCTGGGGATGTAGATGTGATGGTGGTGGATGAATTTGACGCCTTGAAGAAGGAGAACGAAAGCTGGCGAGAACAGAATACTTGTTTGGGGGCTAGGCTTTGCGCTGTATCTTCACCAGGATCAAAGCATAATGCCGCTAACATCTATGTTATTTTCTTCTAACTGCAAAAGTGTATCAAGCTGAGAGCAAAAAGTGCAAGAAGGCACTTTGTACTCCTGTATCAATGTGCACTAACCTGAATTGTTACCCCGTCGGTTTTTGCCCTTCTGCGATTGCTAACAATACTGACCTTGGCTGTGCATAGTGTGAATGGGTGAGAGAGCTACTCTTTTGCTTTTGCCGTCAGAAACGTTGGTTTGTCAGTCAAGCGCAGGGCGTACATTATGGAACCTCCCAGGAGAGCTAAATTGCAAGCCAGATTTATGAGGGGACGTTCAAGAGCCAATACCCAAACAAATCCAGCTTTTCAAGCGCAACCTGGTTCAGAATGTGAATTGGGATCGAGTATTACTCCTCGGGGGGGTGGGAATGGAGGGGTGGCGTGTAGAGGCAGAGTGGGGGAGCGGATCGGGAGCTTTCGAGTGATGTCCCGCGGGCTGTGGGTCGCTCGGTTGGGGGCTGAGATGGTTGAGCTCGGGGATTGCTGGTTTGCGGGCTTCGGCGCGCCGAGCCCCGGCTTTGGGGGGTCATATCTCTGGAGCCGGGGGGTGCCCAGAGCTGGGATTTTGCATGGATCTTGGTTTCATGTGGTTCTGTTGGTGTGCAGGGGATGAGCGGAATCGGAGGTGGTCATGGACAACTTCATCAAAAAATTTGTGGGTTTCAGGTGGAGTGACCCTGAAGTTTGAGAAAACAAACTGCTTCTTTTGAGAAACAACCGTTTTCAAGCGACATAGAGCCAACGAAATGGGAAGCCCAAATGGGAATACTAGGCATTGTTATTATAAGCAGGAGGATTGTACGCTAGATGATGGGACTGATTTGGAGAAAAGATGACCGAGAACGCTGTGAGTATTTACCTTGGTGAACAGTAGGGGGCAAGCAGTTAGGCAAAACTTGGTCTGATATGATGGGAATTTGGCTCTTACAGTAACCCATCCTAAGGAAACTCGAACGTGTGCGGGTGAGTCATTGGTATGTAAACGATCAGGGGTGCCTTTTCGAGAGGTGGCAAGAGTGAAGCACGCGGCGCGGGAGGATGCGGTAGGAGTTGTTACATCAGAGCAGTTTTGCGGAACGCGTGAGTGTGGAACTAGAGATAGGTAGCTAAAAGGCATATAAAACTAAAACAAAAAAAACAATTATTTACGCTTGCACAAATTTTATTGGTATGTGCTGAAACGGAGATAGGTATGTACATGTGTATGTGCGCTGTAATAGATGTTTCTGTACACATGGCGTGTGTGTATGTGGCACATGATGTACTGTATCTTGTGAATGGCATGTGCCATATGTACTGTACCTGTGATTGTAGTTTTTTGTGGTCTTGTTGGTGTTTATTTTTTGGTTATGTCCTATATGTGGTACCAAATGTCAGATTGAATACAAATGTATGGTGTCGCGTTTCCGATTGCGTGTATGCAGTATGTTAAGTACTAATAGTAATACGTATGACGTTTTGGCGTGCGCGTGGTTCATTTTGGCGTGCGCGCGGTTCATTTTGGCGGGCGTGCGGTTAAGTGATTGGCGTGAAAACTTTATACTGTTGTCTGATTGCTAATGTTGAAAAGTAGGCCTATACATTCGCGCGTGAACTTCAGCATGTGTGTGGCATGTATGTCATGTTATGTTGAGTGTTATTTCTTGTTGTGCGAGGTAGAGAAAGGTAATCGTACACTTTTGGACATGCTTTCTAAATTTGTGGCAAGCAATATGACAAACTGGGATTATTACTTATATTTTCGTCTTTTTGCTTACAGCATGTCTGCTCATGAGATCACGGGGGAAAGTCCATTTTTTCTTTGTCACGCATGTGATCCATTGTTACCTGTGAACGTGGCATTATTGCCTAAACCGAGTATGTGTGTGGAAATAGAAGATTATAAGGATGATATTGTACATAACATGCAATTGGCATGGAAATTAGCACGGGAAAAATATAGAAAAAGCTCAGGGAAAACAGAAGGTACAGTATGACAAAAAAGTGCATGTTTTTGAACCCGATTGGGCGTTAGAGTATGGCTCCATAATCCTTCGGTACAAAAGGGTCAAACGCCGAAATTGGCGCGTCCATGGAAAGGGCCATATCAAGTCTCTGAGTTGGACATGTCGCACGTACAAATTTTATTCATGCGATGCCCCATAGCAAATGAATGTGGTTCATAGGTTGAAGCCTTGCCATCGTCCAGTGGTTCCTGACCCTGGAGAGGCCTTAAAGGATGCAGAAAATCAGCCTTCTCTTCTTGACATTTTCATCATTTTAGTGTGTATGCATGAATGTGATTCCTTCATTTCAGCTGCATGCATGAATTATTTCCCTTATACTGTAGATCGACAGTGCATACTTCGAGCTTCGGCTCACCGCAGTCATTCACATCGTTTCTTGACAAATTGACAGACAAACTTCTATTTGGTAAGTTATTATTTTATTAATTGTCTGCTAGCACATTGCTCATCCACTTTTCCTTCTTCCTGGATGGCAACGCCAAGCCATCGTCCACTTGACAAGTTGCTACCTGAATTTTATGCAAGTGCTTTTCCTTCGGGATTTTTGACAATAATAATGACTTAGTGAATTTTTATTTTCGGGATGTTATTCGTAAAAAAGCGGAAGAACTTCAACTTTCAATGGCAAAATCTGGGATAACCCAAAGACATTTCATTCCTCCCAGTAAATAAATAAACAATAAGGTATTGTATGTGTGGAATGCAGGATGTTACTTTTAGTATCTATCTTTCTCGTCGCACATCTTCTGGCAAAAGGACAAAAAGACAAGCAGAAATCTGTCCACTTCGACCTCCTTCGGGATGGTGCACATCATGTGGCGTCAGAGCTGGCTGTCTTGCTGAGTGTGACCAAGTTCGATTGCTTTCTCTACTCTCTATAGGTAAGTAAAATGCCTGTTAAGGTAGTCACATTAGTGTGTGGTGAGGCAACGGATGAGAATACGCTACGTCATGTAATGGCAGTGGTGGCAGATTGCATGTATGCCATTTATCAAGCTTGTCCTGATAACACTACTAGTACTAAATATTTTAAGTACATTTGGATAGCATTAACGCTTTGCAGACTGATCGTACTACACGATATGCCATAAATCATCACGCAATTACTAAACAAGAAATGAAGAATGTGATATCTTCATTTGCTCTTGCTGATAACAAAGTAATAGTTACGTAAATTTGAGCGCATGTTTGCCTAATTGTTATGGTAGAATAGAGTATTGCTAAAATTGCCACTAATGGACCTATATAACCTTTTGGTTGGTATTCTAACAGGTACTGTATTGTACATATTTATATGAGGTCTATGTATACTAGGTCGTATGTAAGTCGGCTGCTAAATGTTTCTTCTAACAAGCTTAATAAAATGTGTCGTATGCATCTTACTAACTGTACGGTACACTTACGTATGCATGAAATTGTTTGCACGCAATATTTATTCATACGTATGTAATATGTACGAACTGATCCACTAATCGCTAACCACTAGTTCGTGGCTTGTCCACACCGCAGTCATTCACAAAGTTTCCATACCTTTCTTTTACCATCGCGTCGAGACTTCGTCTGCTTATATTATCGTCAAGACTTCGTCTGCTTATACTATCGAAATCATCAAGACGACAATCTGCTGTTTTCAGCTAAATTCGTCATCGAGCTACTGTACATCAGCACCTATAGTGTAACTACGTCAAAAGCGAAACTGCATCTCAACTGTATACTACTGCATTATCGGCTGTACAACTTTGCTATCGTCACTTGTACTGTGATTTACGGCAGTCTACTTTATGTCATCCACTGTAATGGCCTCTGGATCTGGATCTGGATGGCCCATCGGGGCGACAGTGGACAGTCGGTCGCGTCGACGTAGGACGCCGGCGGATGCAGCCAGGAGGCCCAGAGATGATGCATTGAAAGATCTGGAGGAGGACGAAAGAGCGCAAGTAGAGGGGCAACCTGCTCCTCCTCTGGAATACAATCTGGTCCACCGTGTGGTGGTAGCGGGGCCACAAGGATCGACCTTCGAGTGCTCGGTCTATCGGCCCCCGGAGGGTTTCATGGCCCGAGTGATTAGTCCGTGGAGACCGGGTCCCCTTCCTCAGGTGGCGCGTCGGTTTGTGGACCCCCTCCGGCCGCAGCAGGAACGAGTTCCACTGGGATTGCGAACTGCGGTGATGGGGCATAGAAATCAAATGAAATGCCCATCCCGCATTTCCCATGAGGCTGCCAGGCGCGTCGCTGAAGCGATTAGATCAGCGGCTGCAGATACGACAGACGCTATCATTTTGAGCCACCACCGCATTCGCCTGGAGGATTCTATTTTGCAGCAGGCATCCAGCGCCTCCCTCCTTGACGCCGAGGGCGGCGTCACTGACTCGGCGGGGGGTGGTGCTGACGAGGATGCTGAAGAGGACGGAAACGGAAGCAGAAGCGGAAGTGAGATGGATCTGCGTGATCGTTTTCCTTTTTTGTAGTGTCCTGCACTTATGTATGCGTTCTGTATTTTTGGGGAAAAATGGAATTTTTGTGTACATAATAGGTATGTATTACATAGGTATATGTACTTATGGTTAGAGCAGTGTGTGTGTACATATATTGTATACATACAGAAGGTAGGTGAGTCTGTCTGTACATGTTTATCTTCTTTACGTTATGCATACCATACGTGCTATAATTCATCCTGAACATTGACCCTGAGAATTGTGTATGCGACTCTTAAATGGTGACATTTTGACTCTTATGTAATTCTATTGATTGACTTAGATCAACCTTGATCCTAACCCTGAGTATAGTTTGGTATGTATAAAATGTGGCGACGAGGTCGTCTTAGCTTAATGGGGGAGGTGTGACGGAAACGAATATTGAAGGTGGACATTTTGATGACTGTTGTCCGCTGTGACCAAAAGGGAATGACGTTGCAGGTCACCTAGCGTCGTGTATGTTGAGTGAATGATGTACGTGTACATGATTGCATAATTGTGTAGTACGTGTAAGGTTGCCATAGTATCCTACAGTGTGTATATAGGTGTTGAAGGATGCAGTCAAAAGAATGCAAGAGTACGGTAGAAAATTCGAGAAGCAGCAGCTAGAAATAGCTAATAATAGTTTTATAAAAAGAGGAGGTGGCTGGCATCGCCAGTCGCTGACGTAAATCGAGATGGTGGATCGAAAGATTCGAATGTTCTGGAAAGTTCTGGAAGGAGAATCATTTAGTGGTCTGAGGCCCTAGCCGCAGGCAATTGCCAGTATCTTCTGTCAGTTCGGTTGTAATGTTGGGTTGCAGTTCAGTCGGTTTGGTTCTTTCGAGTTCTGTCTCTCTTTGATGTGTTCATGAATTTCCTTTCGGGTTGATTACGAGTTACGGTAACTGGGACCGTTGGGTCCACCGCAGTCCTTCATATTGAGTCTTATAAAACGTCAGGGTCCAACGAAGTGATAGCTAATTGACAAACTGAACGAGTTTGTTACAAATCAAACGGTTTTTTTTATTGGAGAGGCGAGCTAAAGTTATCCGTGGAAGTTTTGACCGCTTTGCTCTACGTCGCGTAGTTCTCGAGATAAATAATACATGGGTCCTAGAATTATAATTTGTATTATAGTGTTGTATTACACATGCGAATCTTGCAGGGTGATAATGACAAAAATATAGCACTCATGGAGAGAATCAACCAAGACAAACGAATTCATCTCGTTCCGTCAAAAGTGAATGGAGTCTATTTTCTTCGACTTGCGGTCTGTTCTCCGTTTACAACTGAAGACGACATCACGAATGCCTGGGAAATTATTAACCAAATTTAACTCAACCATATCCCGGTATTTTGCATACGTAGCTCTTACCATATTCTTGGCGTTAGCTTGACCAAATGTCCATTAGTTGGTCGTAAAACGAGTAAAACAGCCGGATCCACTTCTTCAGGAGACTGCACAGCTTCTACAGTAAATTGTCGTAATAACTGACTCAAGACAATCTTCATTTCCACCATTGCAAACTTTTGTCCTGCAAGCAATCCAAACAGCCTCATCTCATCATGTAATGCATGCAACTCTAGCAGTCTCTCTGTGATGGCTTGTGATAGGTGCGTATATGCAGTGCAAGCAAAGCACAATACTTACACAGTACATAGCTTGACAATGAAGCATAGCATTCATTACCAATGCAGTTTCTTGGCCCAGCACTGAAAGGCACAAAGGCAAACGGGTGTCTGTTCTCGATGTTTTCTGGAAGGAATCTATCTGGATCAAATACTTCAGGATTAGGGAAATAGTTGGGATCACGATGCAGTGCAAGAAAGTTGACCATGACTTCCACACCTCTCGGCAACGTATGTTTATCATCTAGAACAGCTCACATGTACCAATAATGTGGTATGTCGATGTGATCAAAACAGAAGGAAGACATGCGGTAAGCTCGCGGTGTCATGCTGATGCTAGTGTACGTACCAAGCTTCAGTGGACTGTCTATAGTCCTTGCAATAACCGGAGCGGGTGGGTACATCCTCTGAGACTCCTTGATGCAGCGTTCCAAGTAATTCATGTCACTTAATTGCTCAGGAGTTGGGCACACCGACAGCTCATTTCCTGCTGGAAGGAAGAAATACAGACATAGTACACAGCACAGCTTACTGTATGCGAGACTAGGTAGGCGACAGAGATATGCTTCAGAAACCAACCGAAGATGACATCCAGCTCCTCTTGGACTTTACGCTGGATATGTGGATGTCTTCCCAAACAGTAAGTGATCCAACTCAAACCAGAAGCCGTTGTATCATGACCCTAAAAAATAGTAATTACTAAATAACAAACTGTCAGCGATGATCATCCGTCAGGTTTATTGCAGATTCAGCAGATTTGATTTTGGGCGGAAGAACTCTGAACTCTGAGCAGGTAGTAACTCTGAAGCCTATGTACGTATTATACTTACCAGTGGCCCGTTACAGCTTCGCAGTAAAATCCTTTTGCAGATCTGGCAGTCCTTTTGCAAAATCTGGCAACCCTTTTGCAGATCTGCAACCCTGTTGTGATCGTGATCTGTCAACATATTATGCATTTGGCAACCATTTTGGGCAGTTGGTAAAAAGTAACATATCTGGCAACCCTATCGCAGAGTTGGCAACCCTATGCCAGATCTGGCATCCCTTTTCCCACATAGATCTTACAACCCTTTTGCAAGTCTGGCAACCCTTTTGCGCATAGCAAGCTGGCAACCCTTTTGCAGATCTGGCAACCCTTTTGCGCATTTAGCAATCTGGCAACCCTTTTGCAGATCTGGCAACCCATTAGCGCATTTCGCGTTTTAGTCTCGTGTGCACTTTCGGGCGTGACCAATTGCAAACGCTGGCTTGGAAACCTGCGTCGTTTGGTTTCTGCGGCATTTAGTACTAAAATATCGATTATCGATCGATTATTGGTGATCGGCTGATCAGATCAAAAATCGCAGGTCTTTCTGGCGTTCTCGGGACCATAAGCGCTTGAAAGAGCCCTGGATGGATGATGTAGCTGCAAAATTGAGTGAGTTATGAGTAAATCTGCGCGCTTTTAGTACTAAAATATCGATTATCGATCGATTATTGGCGATCGGCTGATCAGATCAAAAATCGAAGGCCTTCCTGGCGCCCTTGGGCTTATAAGCTTTCGAATGAGCCATTGGTGAACGCTGTAGCTGCAAAACTGAGCGAGTTTATTGCATCACACACACACAGACATCAGCCCTATTTGTTAGTAGATAAAACGTATTATATACTTATGCTGTACGTACGTATGTACTGTACCTCAAACATGAAGGTGTCAGTTTCTTCTCTGACTTCTTCCAGATTCATCTCCCCTTTTTGATGCATATCAAGTAGAAGATCCAGAAAAGCCAAACGTCGCCTCTGCTTGTTTTCATTACTGCCCAGGCCTACTGAATATTTGGATGATTCCCTTGCTCTTTCCGTAACAACCTGTACTAATCAAGAAATTGGCAGTCAACGAAAGATGTGTCAGGTGTGGAGCGCACGCATCACAGCCTTTACGTAGGTATGTACATACATACTTCCCAAGTGAAGCTGTGCATAATTTTCAACAGTTTCTTCGTGCGGTAGCCAACAGGCGTGACGTTGTAAAAGATAAAGTCATTCCAAAGCCATGGAGTCCTGGCCCTGTGCATTAGAAGCTCACCCATTTCTGCGATTGCACTCACGTACGGAGTATTGGAGTCTTTCAAGGCATTTAGGTGCTTTCCCATTGCGGTTTCTAAAAATTTCAGTATTATGGAACACTAGCGTTTGAAGTGGTCGGTCAAAGCTTTACCGCAGATCATATCCAGTGTGCACAGGGAGAAAATGTGATTGATGTCAAATGGTTGGGTTTTCTGTGCCGTGTCCTGAAGAACTTCCATCAGCTGCATGGTATGTTCATGGAACACTGGAATAAAATCCTTGAGAATTTGAAAGTGAAATGCTGGAGTGAGAATCTTTCTTCTGCGGGCCCATTTTTGACCGGTGCTAAAGCACGTATGTATGTACTGTACATGTACGTCATAGTATGTATGTACTCTGCAGCTAACCCTTTATTGCCCCCAACTTTTTTGGCGTCCGAAATATTGCTCGGTGAGGCAATATATTGCGTGGCACTTTTTCAAATTGCCTGTCGGCAGGCGATTTCGGCCGTTGCCGGGCAATATATTGCGATGTCGTGAATTCGTATTGCTAATTTTTTGTATGGAGAAAAAAAGTTGAAATTGCTTCACGTTTGTATGGGGATATTGCCTAATTTTTGGACAAAATTTCTTGGCAACTTTTTTCATATTGCTTGTTTTTGGATCAGAATTGAGCAATATATTGGCACATTAAACAATTTTGAAAGACATATTTTGTATAACAGGCAATATTTCGAAGGAATTTGTATAACAGGCAATACAAAAAGAAACAATTTAAACAAAAAGAAACAATTTAGTACAAATTGAAATTAGTACTATATTGCATTAAAAAGTGGGGGCAATTTCAGACCGTTTTTATTTTCTCCGGATATTGCTTAGAGGTTTTCGGAGGATTTTTCGTTTTTTAGAGGGGTAGCAATATATTGTTTCCACGAAAAAGTTGAAAATTCGGCCGATTAAGCAATTGCTCCAAAAGGTGGCAAAGGGCAATAAAGAGCTAAGCAACATCAATTTCACATTGCATGGCAAATGACGCAAAATGGATCTAAGAGTTCAGTTCTTACGATGTCAGTAGACCAAATCCAAGCCAATCTTTCAAAGTTCCAGTGTACTCCTTGCTTTTGTTCAAGTTGTCGAAACTCCTTAGCATTGCCTGAAATGATGTCATGTCAACTAGACTGCACTTAGAGACCGCATGGCAGACCGTCTCATCTTCATCTCGTCTCCATCATCGACGAAACGATTATGCTTGCGGAAAAGATAAGCAACGACGACGCTGACAGATTCTTTATCCCCAGGGGGACCATTAGAGAGCAACTCGGGTTGGACTGAACGGGTAAGACGGCTGCATACTTTCTCATTATTTATGTATTCATTGGTTGGGACGCACATAACCTAATACTACAGTACCTCAACATGGTCGGCACGGAAGATGTGGACAATTGCCAAAGGACCAATTTTGATCAGCATTGGTGAACCGCCAAAATCATTGTATAAGCCAAGGAACTGAGTCACCAACTCTGTAAAGCCAGCCCATTTCAGAATATGCTGTACACTTCTCGGATCTACATATGTACGTACCATTGCCACACTATACATAGGTACACTACATAGTTATGTACAGTAATTATTGCAGCACCTGTAGGAGTCTTTTTCATCATCGGCACATGCCCGAGAAGAAACCACCTTGGTCTTGGGCTGTTCAGGAAGGTTTTCTCTGCTTCTGCAGCACCTTTTCCCCAGAAGCTAGATTTCCACCAAAACCTAATCCAGACTAGCACAATCGGCACTAACAATGCGATGGTAGCCAACAGCATTGTAATCGACCTGAATTCGGAGATGGGATCGGATGACTATAATGCGTCAACTAAATACATCGGTATTCGGTACAGATGGTTGCTCAGCAAACTTTGACCGTATCGAACAAACCATACCAGACAAACCAAATATCAAAACCATCTGATAAGACAGAGCAGAACAGTCATTCAGTTATGAACGTACATAGGTACGGATTTATGTACTTTGCACAAAAATGTCAACTGTACGCTACACATCTGCGTCAGTTCTGTCTACTGCATGCACAGCACAAGCCAAAATGTTATTTTACCGCATAGAAATGGAGTGATAGGAGAGCGCCGCGCTATATACGTACACTTTACATATTGTACGTATGTTACACAGTGGACGGACAATGAAGTGTTTGCCACTTGTTATTTAAAATTTGCATGGGCATCACAAGCAGTGCGTGGACAGTACTAGTACTACATTACATACCAATATAGGTATGTATGTATGTACGCACGTACGTACTTGCATATACTGCACGTTATATTCAAAGGCGAAACCTCTATGTTTGTTGCTGCCTGCTTCTTGATGTAAGCCTGACATGCATGCCTTTCATAGGACGCAAAACTAGAAGAATAGCTGGGTCTAATTCTTCGGGAACTTGGACAGCGTCAAAGTTGAAATGTCGCAGTATTTGACCGAGAACAACTTTCTCTTCCATCAAAGCAAATTTTTGACCTGAACCAAATGAATTCGTTACAGCATCACATTTCACAGTACGTCTACGTAATTAAGACATACCGCGACCTGTCGTCATTGTTGGCAACAAGTCGTTCAGCTGTTGTCGGTTAGTTGTCCGTTTTTATGTATGGGTATTGTCGGTTGTTGTCCGTTCGTTAACAAACCAACAACAAAACCGACAACACCCATATATTCGTCCACAATTTGTTGTCAACAATGACGCCAGGTCGCGGTATCTGTAAATGAAGGCTGCCAAACTAACCTATGCAATTTCTTGGTCCGGCGCTAAAAGGGGCAAAGGCAAACGGGTGTCTCCTGTCGGCGTTTTCTGGCAAAAATCGGTCAGGGTCGAACTTCATTGGCTCAGGAAATTGTACAGGATCCCGATGAAGAGCAACAAAGTTGACGGTGGTCACAACTCCTCGAGGAATCACATGCTTGTCATCTGTAGAAAAATCAAAAAGCTATTTTACTTGACAAAATGCTAGTTTTGATTTTGGAATATAGGTACCTACTGTACGTCGATATTTGTATTACTCAATATCGCCTATATTCGAGCAATTGGTTGACTTTGTTTGTATAGTCCGATTAGGTAACACACCAAACTTTACAGTAGGCCTATCTATTTATCAATGCAAATACGAATCCTTAACAAAGTCACCTATTTTCAATGGTTCATCAATATTTCTGGCAATAACTGGCACGGATGGGTAGAGGCGCTGAGACTCTTTGATACAACACTCCAGATAGCGCATTTGATTCAGCTGCTCTGCCGTGGGACACGTCGTAAGATCGTCTCCTATACATATAAAGATGGATACGCATGATATCAAAACGACTCAAAGCGGAGCCTGACCCCCTGAACTGAGCATTCACCTAAGATGGCATCCAATTCATCTTGAACTCTTCGCTGAATGTCTGGATGTCTACCCAGGCAATAAGTGGCCCACGTGAGGCCAGCAGCTGTGGTGTCATGACCCTATAACATGGGTACGTAGGTACTTGTCATAGAATACGTAATATAGGGTACGACAGGGGGTTATATTCGAGGGGGTTATAAACACGGCATTACAGTAGTTGAACATACGCACTTCGAACATGAAGGTGTCTGTCTCCTCCCTGACGTCGTTCAAACTCATCTCTCCCTTCTGTTTAAGTTCCAACAGCAGATCCAGAAAAGCAAGGCGCTTTTTTCTACTTACAGCGTCATCACCTTCATCTTGGCCAATGCCTGATTTCGTTACTTTTGGTGCATGTCCTTCGCGCTCATGTATCACCTATAACCGTATGGCTTGGCTACCTAGTAAAAGCAGAACGAATTACATGTGTACATTGAGATACTGATTTGTTCATTTACGTACGTACGTTCCAAGTAAAATTGTGCAAAATCTCCAGTTGCTTCTTGGTTTTCCGACCAACAGGTGTGAAGTTATAGAAGAGAAAATCGTTCCAATACCATGGATAACGGGTTCGATTCAGAACGACATCAGCGATATCCATAATAGCATTGACATAGGCAGAGTCGGAATCCTCGATGGCATTCAACTTGACGCCCATCGCGGTTTCTGGAAACCAGCAAGCCACCCCAGGCTCAGCAGGTGGACTCTACTGTGCACTAAATATAGCCTTTTAGCCCGCAGCGCAATAACTGTTTTCTTTTACCGCATATTACGTCCAGTGTGCAAAGCGAGAAAAACTTGCTAATGTCGAAAGATTGACGAACGACGGCTTTTGACTTCAAAACGTTGATCAATCTCAAGCTGTTCTCGTGAAAGACAGGCACAAAATCTTTCAGAATTTGAAAATGGAAGGCAGGTGTGAGCATTTTTCGCTTTCGAATCCAGCGCGGTCCAGTGCTAAAATCCATCACAAACCCACTACCCTCTTGTACAGATGAATCCATGTTACAGCAGCACCAAACTTACGAGATCAGCAATCCTAATCCCAGCCAATGTTTCAAGGTCCCTTGGTAGTCCCTGCTCTTTGAAATATTAATAGTGCTCTTCAGTAAAGCCTGGAATACCAACAATTAGAGGTCTCAAGGGTAACAGGCAATAGGCATTTTTCCGGGTCGCCTGGTTCCAGGACCGGGTACCCCTGAGACCTCTACCAACCATGCTCTGATATTGTACGTACATAAAATAAGAACTTTGTCGCCCTGCAAAACTGTATGTAATGTATGTGGGATGTGACCCAACCACGTCACGTAGCAGTACACCTTAACGTGGTCAGCTCGGAACAAGTGAACGGTGGCTATCGGACCAATCTTGAACTTCATCGGCGACCCTCCATATTGACGGTAAAATTCCAGAATTTTGGCCATTAACTCTGAAACATAAAGGAACAGACCATATGGATATTATCAATACAGCCAACAAGCATCCATAAGCCAACACTTCACCAGAAGGAGTAGTAGCGGCAAAATGTGGAACATGGCCCAACAAGGGCACGTAAGGTGGTCCTGGCAATGAAGCATCTGCCATTGCCGCGCCCCTTCCATAATAAGAGGTTCTCCACCAAAGGCGAATGAGCCACAAGACCATCACAAGCCAACCAAGCATTACCAGTGCTGCCATTTTGCGCTTTTGAGCTCAAATGATGCATGAAAGTCAAGCATTATCTCCCCCTGTGTGTAAACAGTTTATTGCTGAGCTTTTCTGCTGGCATGCAGAATGGAATGGATGCAAGCAGTACAAATAACATTAGGTACCATGACACCACAAAAAGCCTTTGAATAGTGTTGTGTCGCCAGGTGATGTTACACCAATGTTCGTAACCGTGCTTGGCCGGTAGCATTGTCGTCTGTTCTATCTTCAGCCTTCTGTATTGGAGCGTTCTTGTCTGGTCTCGCTATGTACGACCGTGCAGAACAAAAGACTTTTTGCAAGAATATCTGGGTTACAAACAAGTAACAAAACTAGATATGCGGCTGCGCGCTTATCGTACAGCCTGAGTGCGACGCGTACATGAGTCTGTCCTATGCAAATGTAGTGCATTAGTACGTTACCATATTAGGCTGCTAACAGACTCATGTCCGCGTTCGACTCGACAATCGTGAGTAAAGGTTATCACGTCTTCGTATGTGAGTCGAACACATCATCACCTCCCCTCAGCTTCAGTCCGCCATCGTCATCCAGGGCTGAAGCGGGAAGGCGGGATTCCTTTCGTCGTTCGTTGACTGCGTCGAAGCGGAGTCGGTGTAGGAATCCTTGGCGCTGGTTGGTTCGTCGTCGTCGGAGGCTCATCTAGCATCATCGGGGCGGAGTATGCTCTGTAGGGCTTGATCTTCCGAGCATTCCAAACCTTTCCATCCGAGAGTCGGAAAGTGTAGTAGCCGATGATCTCTTCTACAGTTTTCGGTGTACTGTAGGTCGGCTGCCCCTTAGGTGCGTGCGGTAGTCTGGTCAGGACAAAGTCTCCAACTTTGTACACACCTTTGATGAGCTTGGGCCTCGGCTTCTGTGGTGGTTCAGGATTCGTCGGTTCGCTGCTCTTCTTCCCCGTGTACCTGGTCGGCTCCGCTCTATTCGGCTGAAAGTCCAGTCGTACCAGGTGTCCCAAAAACTTCTCAGCCGGACTCTTCTCCCCCTCCTTCAACGGAGTTGCTCTGTAGTTGAGGAAAAGTCGGCGCAATCCTTCTTTCCAGCTGGAATTGGCAGCGGTGAATGCCTGAACACCAAACTTCACATACCGGTTGAAGCATTCCACGATTCCATTCTCTTGCGGGTTGTAGACTGCTGTGCGGTAGTGATGGATGTCTTTGTCATGCAGGAATTGTTCGAATTCTGCTGAGACGAACTGTGGCCCGTTGTCAGATACTAGGCCTTCCGGGTTTCCGAAGAGACTGAAAATCTCCTTCAGCCAGTCAATGATGACCGTTGAAGTCGTCGTCTTCGTGTCGAGGTACAACGGGTAGCGACTGTAGCAGTCGATCAGCACCACGATGTATCGATCGTTGTAGAATGGGCCAGTAATATCAATGGCGTATTGAACGGCTGGCTTCTGAGGAGCAGGAATTCTCTTCTCTGCTTGCACAGTGTTCGGTCTGGATTTGCTGCTTTGCTGGCAAGCATGGCAGTGCTTCACCATTCGGTCAATGTCGTCGTCGCGTCCTGGCCACCAGAAACTGCTTCTCACCAATCGGCGGAAACGCACAATGAGAACAGAGCCGAGGAAGCGGAGAGGGGCGGGGGGGGCCTTGCTTGTAGGGAAGGACTCCTGATGGCAGAGACTGCGGCCAGGTTCCCTTGCCTAAGCATTGCATCACGAGTGAGAGAAGAGTGTCCTGCTGTACTGCGGCTGTCAAATCATCGGTTCAGATTCCTCCAATCTTGAATGGCACCCCGAGCTGGCTGGCCCTTTCCTCGAGTCGGGACAAGTAGTCAGCAACCACATTTGCTTTGCCCGGTAGGTACGCCAATTCATAGTCGAATTCTGACAGGCGTTCTCTCCATCACAGGAACTTGGAACTTTGACGGCGATCTTTCGGTTTTCGCAGCATCGTGGTGAGCGCCTGGTGATCCGTGCGCAAGGTGAATGATCTTCCAAGCAGGAATTTCTCCCAGTGCTCACATGCAGAGAGGGCGGCGAGAGCTTCTTTCTCATTTGCGGCATACCCTCGTTCGGCTGATGAGAGTGTCTTGTTGAAGAATGCGATCGTGACCTCTTTTTGGCCTTGCTTCTGGCTCAGTGTGGCGCCCATTCCCACATCCGATGCATCGCTTGTGACAAAGGTCGGCAGATTCGGATTGAAAATTGCGGCTTGCACACTTTCGGCGAGCATTCTCTTCAGCGTTTCGAAGCTGGTTTGGCATTCTCCAGTCCACTCAAACTTCACATTCTTGCGGCTCAGGCGTCGGAGCGGTTCAGCAATTGAAGCAACGTCGGATAGGAAGTCCTGATAGTAGTTGAGAGTCCCCAGGAATCCTTGCACCTCTTTGAGATCCTTTGGCGTCGGGATGCTCAGGATGCTCTTCACATTTTTTGGGTCCGGTTTGATGCCATCTTGCGAGATGATTAGCCCAAACGCTGGAACGGAACTTGCCCCAAAAATGCACTTGGCTGGCTGAAGTCGAAAATCTTTCTTGTTCAGCGCCTTGAGGACGGACGTCAGGTTCCTATCATGCTCCTGCTTGTCTTTTCCACAAACGATGATGTCATCGATGTAGGAAATTACTCCTGGTAGGCCGGCAA
Organism: Epsilonema sp. ZAB3_2; assembly: GCA_030247985.1. Lineage (NCBI taxonomy): Eukaryota > Metazoa > Nematoda > Chromadorea > Desmodorida > Epsilonematidae > Epsilonema > Epsilonema sp. ZAB3_2. The sequence goes on from JASAMW010006634.1 coordinate 17,508, forward strand.
GAGTCTGATGGATGAGCCTTTGAAAAGCTGAGGCGGAGTCGGTCAGTCCCATGGGCAGTCTGCAGTATGCCCTTGGCCCCAGCGGCGTGGCTGTCGTTGTCAGCATCTGACTGGCTTCATCCAGCTCGATGTGGTAGTAGGCCTTCGTCGAGTCGATTTTTGAAAAGACAGCGGCGCCAACCAACTCCAGGAACAAATCCTTGATGAGCGGTAGAGGGTGGCGTTCTGGAATCACGTAGTCGTTGAGTGCGAACAGGTTAGTCGTGATCCGAACTCCTCCATCTGGCTTCTGTACTGTCACCATGGGATGTGCCCATTCGGCCTTGTCTACCGGTTTCCATATGCCCAGTCGATCCATGAGCTCGATCTCCTTGGCTACGGCTTCTCTTCGGCTCAACGGTACGGGACGAGGATTTACAGCCTTAGGAGCTGCATCAGGCCGAAGTTTGATGTGATGTTTGTGACCAGGAAACTTTCCCATCTCTGATGAAGTCAGCTTCGGGAACTGGCTGGCAACCAACGAAGTCAAGTCTGTCACCATCGTTGACAATGGCAAACTTGTCTTTGTCGGCTGTTGCTGGGTCGGCGACGGCACTGCTACACCTCGAGTTTTCCGTCTCAACGTTTTTACAGTTGAGGCGGAACATTCGATGTGCATCTGCAGTGGCACAAGAAAATTACGACCTAGCACAGGCATTTGGTCACGTATCACATGTATTGTAGCCCTATGTGATCGGTTCTTGAACTGGATCCGGGAATCGAACGTGCCCATGACCCCCTGGACTTTGCTGCCATCGTAGTTTGGTCTTTGGCGGCTTCAGTCGGAATCTGGAGAAATGCTGTTTGTAGATGGTGTCGCTAATGGCTGTTGGCTGGGCTCCAGTGTCCACTTCCATCGTAACTGGTCGGTACATCTGGCCATCGTTGATGCCAACGCAAACAGAAATCGGCGGCGTTTCCCTCACCGCGGCGACTTTCAGCATTCTCACAGTTCCGTCTCGTTTGGCGTCTGCATTCTTGCTGCGGCAGGCGCGCGAAAAATGTCCGGTCTTCCCACAGGAATTGCATTTCTGACCGGTTGCGGGACAACGGCCTTGCTTGTGCGGCAGGGAATAACCACACTTGGGACATGGGCCCTTCTGCGAAGACGATTGCTGGGTCGGATGCATCGTCGCACTGTTGGCCTGTTGTCGGCTTTGTTTGGGCGTCGGTTTCTGCACCTGGACACGATGGACAGTTTGGGACTGCTGCTGAGAGTTGGAGAGTTTGCTAGACTCGGATCGGGCCAACTCCTGAGCCCTCATGATATCCAAAGCGTCATCGAGAGTCAGTTTCGATTTCGCCAGTAGATCTTTCTGAGTTTCTGCATCCGCGCATCCACAGACCAGCTGCACCATCAGTCGAATTTCGAGCTGATCTCCGAATTGGCAGTCCGGTGCGAGTGCACGCAACTTTGTGTAAAACTCGTCCACAGTCTCACTAGAGCCTTGACGGCAAAAGTTAAACTCAAAACAAGCTTTGCTCAAAGTCGTGCGCGGGGCGAATTGACGAATAGCCGCTTTGCAGGAATTCGGAGTGCGGCATATTGTCCTTCTTGTCGTATGCTGGCGTCGTCTGGAAAATTCTCATCGCTTCTGCGCCCAAGTTCAGAACGAAGAAATTGTTCAGCTGCTTGTCAGTAAGCGGCTGGTCGGCGGGTCGATTTGAGTTCTGCAGATCGGTGTGGATCTTGAACATCTCCACCCATTGCCGAAAATCAGCAGTCGGCTCTCCTGGAAGCTGCATCCAGTTCTGTAGAGGCTGAATTTGCAGGCGACTCGAAGTTGGAACAGTGCCATTTTCGTCAGGCATGTCGGAATCGACGGCTTCTGGGCGTCCCCGTTAGTCCGAAATTGTCGTCGACAGAGCTGTGACGGAAGAGGCGTCGCCAGTTGTTGTGTCGCCAGGTGATGTTACACCAATGTTCGTAACCGTGCTTGGCCGGTAGCTATTGTCGTCTGTTCTATCTTCAGCCTTCTGTATTGGAGCGTTCTTGTCTGGTCTCGCTATGTACGACCGTGCAGAACAAAAGACTTTTTGCAAGAATATCTGGGTTACAAACAAGTAACAAAACTAGATATGCGGCTGCGCGCTTATCGTACAGCCTGAGTGCGACGCGTACATGAGTCTGTCCTATGCAAATGTAGTGCATTAGTACGTTACCATATTAGGCTGCTAACAGACTCATGTCCGCGTTCGACTCGACAATCGTGAGTAAAGGTTATCACGTCTTCGTATGTGAGTCGAACACATCAAATAGTATAAAGAGCACGTTGGAAAAATAGATGTGCTGTTGTAAAGAGTCAATTTACTGCAATATAAAATCAACTTATTGACTTCATGCAGCAGCATCTTTGAGACGTGTACAATACTCTGACTGTACTGAATTCTATACCGGATAGTAATCGTGGATCACATGAACTTTTTGCAAGTCTATTGCTTCAAGAACATGGAGCGAGTTAGTAGTTCGGCATGTGCGAATCAAAGGATAGTTGCCGCATAGAGGTTCTTCTAATGAGCAAAACTCCTTGTAGAATTGTAGGGTTGGATGGCTCCATGCAGCGATGTGAGCTTCAATATATTCTCCGTATGGTATCTTGCGCGCCAATTCCAACAATAGGTGCCAGGCCACCTCGTCGTTGTCAGCATACAGTGGCATGATGGCCCGGACAATGCTGAAGTGGCGCACATGGCCATAACCCAGCAGGACACCATTATCGCTCCAGGCTGCCAGAGTTGAAATCGATGGTGCAGAAACAAAGAGAAAGCGACGAAGAAAGTCTACCCTCTCAAAGCCCAGCACTTTTGAGTCATATTCTGCGATTTCGGAAAGATCGGCAGGGCCGACCTCACGTATGACAAATTTCTGGCTGGTTCCAACTGGCTCGCCAATGGTTGATTTACCCAATGAGCCAGATAACAAACGCGCGCATGTACAGTAATACTTTTCGCGATAGTGCGAGAAGAGTTTTGTATTGCGAAGCGTGTCCCAGGTTGAAATACCAAGCAAAGGGAGCTGTGGATTCCAAGCTAACACGTTTTTGGAAATTCCCATGCCTTGGTAGTCTGGATGAACGACGATCTCCCAGCCTGAGTTGACGCCGTTTGGCAGAAGATTCATGGCATCATAGGCCACTATCTTTCCAGTACGCTCATCCCTCACTAAGCGCCAGTTAGTTGAGGAAGTACTGAAGTACAAGCGCAGATTGTCTATGCCTATATTGAACTCAACGGTGGCCCCAAGCGCATCTATATCTTCAAGGTCATCCTCAGTCACCTTTTCTACCACAAATCGCTCATTCAACTTATTTGTGGTAGCCATTTCGCATAGCTGCCATTGAACAATGATTTCTGACCAGCTTGGATGCGCATATGCAAGGTGAAGCAGTCACATGACTTAAGAGGAGGTGTTTATGTCGCACCAAAGCAAGCATACGTATGCTTATGTATAGTTACAGTGCCTCATGTTGTGTGTGTGCGGTATATGTACATAAGCTAACGCAGGGCAATCGTGCGCAAACAAAGCAAATAGCGGGACACTAATCTTCATTTTGTTTTGCCGATATGATGGCACCATTATCCGCATATTACATCGCTCACGGTATTATAGTGCGGTCGCTTTGCTTCTTTGGGGGAAATGTCATCGCCTTATCGCCAAATGTACGATGGTCATCATTATCGTGCAAAAAGGGTACTCGAATTCCACACGCATCGCCGACGTGTGAAGCACCAATTGGGCCCTGGCTTCTTCAATGGGCTCTATTGGCTCTCTCCACAAAGCACGTAGAAGAATGTACACATAATACAATGTACGAATCTACACACTCGCATTGCACACAGCACGGGCGGCTCTGCAGTCACTGTTAGCTGTTGCTTTGCTTCTCCTGATGTGAAGGGGTAAGTAAAGTTGAATTTTAGAACTGCAATGCGCGCTCTAAAGACTTTCACTGCCTATGTACCGTTGTGTAAAGCAGTACACCATTGAATTGCTGCACAATGTAGGGAACTGAGGAGAGTAGAGAGGGAGAGAGGAGATGCGCGAGAGTCTTTTGCACAGTTGGTTCAGCAGCCTTCCTACGACAGTACGTACAGTGTACAGCGCAGATGACGCACGTAGAAGCAGCTGCTGCTTCTAGCCTCAGCAATAAAACCCTTCAGAACAGAAGCAAGCAGCAGCAGTGCCGAAGGAGGAGATTTTTTCTTCTTCGATGGAGTCTGTCTCAGCAGTCAAACTTGCGCTCTAAATCTCCCCGCGCGAGCGCGCACTAACCGCGGCGCGCAGTGTTCCTTTCTGCTCGCTCGAGCTTACCGACCGACGGATGCTTCGCCATCCCAAATCCTCCCAACCACCCTTGCGTGTGTGCATAATTTGCCTCAGTGTTGCGCGGGCGCGCGCCCGCCGAAAACAGATCAGCAGCGACCGCTCACTGAAGCGCGCCTTCGCAAGTGTCAGTGAGTGAGTAGTACGTGCGTGTAATATTGTACGGTATTCCTCCCCGGCAGCAGCAGCAGAGGTTCCTTTCCATCTCCGACGGCGGCGGCGGAAGCGTCGAAAAACTTCTCTGCTTGCCGTGCTCTCAAGCTTCCGATTCCTCTCTTATTGTTTTGTTGAGTAACTGACAGGTCATCATTGCTCAAAAACAGCCTCCACTTCTGTCGCCGTCGCTGGATTACTCATCAACCCCCGCTTTTCGCCCCTCAATAATACCAGCCTTCTCTCACTCATGATAGCCGCTCTTTGCCCGCTACGCTTGGACGAAAACAGATCACACTATTCTGTCCCAAAAGGCTAGAACCCTGCTATACGTAGGATGCTGGATTGACTCCTTTCCCGTCTTACTGTCCAACTGCGAATATCCACTGTCGCCAGCTTCAAATTTCCGCACCAATGAATATGGCCATTGGAGATCGCGCTGGACTGCGATTGGCGAATTTGCCCCAGTCATCGGCAAGTGGGGGAGAAGTGGATGTGGAAGAGTCCAGCTTTTCGGATCCCGCCAGGACGCCGACATCACCAAAGAAAGAGAGCAGACACCGGTTTGAAATTATGAGAAAGCTCGGCTCCGGAACCTACGGCAAAGTTTCACTGGCCTACGATCACAAGTTCAATCAAGAGGTAAAAAAGTGTAGGCCTACATATGGGTTACTGTAGAACACTATGTATACAACCCGTTGTAGAGTACTAGCCAGCCAAAGGTATCTTATTAACATACGTACATAAACTGTTTCTGGTATGCATTCTGTATGGCTATTCAACACTGGCTGTCCTTTAGCTTTTGACTCGGCGAAATCCAAATCACGTGAATATTACATAATTTTGTATGCCCCGATACACTACCTGTTGTATGTGTATCTGCACTACATGCGCGTCAAATGCATTAGCAGTTATCCAACAGCAAAAGCAATCGGCAAGTTCTTGGGGGCTTCTTCAAATTCTTCAAAGGCAAAGCCAGTGTCAGTACTGTATGTGTATGGTACGTAGTGTAAATTCAGGCGCCACATACTTTAATACCAACTAAAGCCTGCAATACATAATTCGAACCAACGTATCGCACGAAGAACTGAAGTGCCGCCGTTTCTCTTGTCATCTTACTGCAAAAAGTCAAACAAAGATAATCTTCGTAGGAGACTAAGACATATAATAAATAGGTGGGCAAGAATTACAGTATCACAGTAGGCCTATCTAAAGAGTGCTCGTAGTATTTTATGTTTTCAGGTAGCGGTAAAAATCATTAAAAAGAGCGCCATCGAGAACAAGCAGGACTTGTTGCGTATTCGAAGAGAAATTCGGATCATGTCCAACCTTGTGCATCCCAATATCATCGAAATACAAGAAGGTATAAAAATTCCGTATTTACGTACGTATCTTTATGAATCCACAGTACGTATGTGCAAAATGTCGTTGTTTCAGTGTTTGAAAACAAAGAGAAGATAATCATTGTAATGGAATACGCATCAGGTGGAGAGCTGTATGACTACGTAAGCACGCACGGTTCATTGGGAGAAGACGAGTCGCGAAGAATCTTTAGACAGATTGTCTCCGCTGTTTTATACTGTCACAAGGTACAGTAGCACAAATACCAAATACTGATTTCGTAACGCACAATGTAAAATTACTGCAAAGCTTCGTGTATTTCCCCTAATTAGTAACGCGTTTTTGTTTGTATTCAAATACAAAATTAAAATGCTTAAAAACATCTTAGTTGGCCTCTTCCTTTCTTCTGTATTTTCTCTCATATAACCCCAGAACCGGTGACAAACGTTTTTTATCCTCCAAGGGTTGTACACGGCAAGGAGCTATAAGTAGCTCCTTACTTATAGCTCCTTGTACACGGGCTATTCGGCTCAGTACTGGCGGCAATGGAAACAATAGTTAAACACTAAACTCAGTACGGTAGACATATACGTACGTACGTACATGTGCATGTGCATGTAATAGTGGTACAAACTTATTTACAGCTGAAAGTTGCTCATCGAGATCTGAAGTTGGAGAATATTTTGCTCGACAAGGATAGAAACGCAAAGATTGCCGACTATGGCCTCTCCAACTTCTTTGGCGAGAAATCGTTGCTCAATACATTCTGCGGTAGTCCGCTCTACGCATCCCCAGAGATCATCAACGGCACTCCGTACATGGGGCCTGAGGTGGGAATAAAATAATACGGGCAGCTGCATTCTTATTCTCCATAATAAAGCTATGTACCGTTGCGTTGTACTGTATACACTTCTCTGCCGCTTTAGGTTGACTGTTGGAGCTTGGGTGTGTTGCTGTACACGCTGGTCTATGGATCAATGCCGTTTGATGGCAGAGACTTCAACCGGATGGTGCGACAGATCAAAAAAGGAGCTTATTATGAACCTGATACGCCATCGTGTAAGAAGATGAATGCCATTGGTACTGGTGCCAACGTGTACGTACGATGTTCAAGAACTCATGCATAAGAAGGGTTATTGGTAAGCTGAAGGAACTGTCGGCTGCTTTAGCTGCTTCAATGCTCATTCGAACAATGCTGCGGGTGAATCCAGAACGCAGAGCTGACATCGAAGATGTTGCCGCTCATTGGTGGCTCAATTTTGATGAAAACCTAGTCGCAATTCGTGATCTGCCTGAAAACAAGGTACTAAGTACAGACGAACTAAAGCAAAGCACAACGATGCCCCATGCAAATGTGCACAATCACTTGTAGCTCATCGACTTGACTCCACTGACGGACAGAAAAGAGACAATGGTGGTGCAAGATTTATCCGACGAGGCAGACGTGTTCATGGAGTTCAGCCATCTCAGCGCTTCAACGCGAAAAAAGATTGAGGAGTATAGAAGACGACGGAAGGACGCGGAACAGTACATCGCTGAATCCTCTCCAGCTGTAAAGAAAGGAAAAATGACATCTGGCACCAAACTCTCATCCTTCTCCAACCATCATCAATCAGGCGGTCACAAAAAGCGTCAAAGCAGCAAGAACATCGCCCATCCACACACCAGAACCAGTCACAAAGCGCTCCACACCACTACTGCTTCCACAACCACAACTACTCCCGCAATAACAGACCCGCTGGAAAGATTGAAAGCACTGGAAGCTAGGCTACAAACGAGAACTGCACCAGATGAGAAGGATGATGAGAAGTCACTGCAGTCCTTGATGAAGCAAGACCAAATGGAGCGGGCTGAAGAAGAACGCACCGAATTTATGCCGCCCATTGCCAAGTTCCGAAGAAGCAAAAGCAAAACACCGCCGCCAGTTGAGCCACCAAAGAGACCAGCGCGCGCCAGGGAACAAAGCCCCGAACCTTTCACCAGAACGATGGGTCAGCGGCCGCTGATGCTATCGACAGGACATGGAGGAAAAGTAGTCACAAGTCCGCCCGTGTCCCCTGCTGGAAGAACCGAAGAACTTCGCAACGCTGAGACAGAGAAGCCTGATCTGACCAAAGAGCCAGCAGCTAAGCCTGCCGCCCCAGTTGTGCCACGTCCATCTACAGTGCAAACAACATCCACCACAGACTCCTTCAACAGAGATATGTCAGATATGGAGAAGCGGATGGAGTCCATTCGAAGGGCAAATGAAGAGATCCGCATGATTGAGTTGGCTACAGCTGCATCTCGTCTTGAAGCTGACAGTCTGAACAAGCTGGTGAATCAACTACTGGAGGAGCAGGAAAGAGGAGATGTGAGCGGGGAGCTGCTGGAGAAGATCAAAATGTCGCCCAAGTTCACCAGCAGTCCTTTCGCCAAAGAGTTACTACAGAGTGTCCTTCAAGCGCAAGAGCAGAAGAAGAAACAGGAAGAGAGGGAGAAAATGAGGCAAGCGATTGAGACGCTGAGACAAACTGCAGTCGTTCACCCCACAGCATACAATGGACAGTGTTCTGCTATGGCAAGCGGCATGGAGCTGGAGGCTGCGGATGATGAGAACCAAGTGGGTTGCAGCTACGGCACGCCGCCACAAGACTCAGTCGCACAGTGGAGAGCAAAGGCCACGGCACTACTGGATGATGCAGTTGACGGATCGCTGCCAGATCTTGTCCAGCCCACTCCAACTGCTTCACCGAGAGTGGCACAAAGAGATGCTGGGAGGACCAATGAAGGCGTCCTATCAACGCTGCACACCCCTGATGTGGTGTCAACCAGCAGGGATGGAAGTGAGGAACGCACAGATGACATGGAGCAAGGAAGAGAAGCCAGCAGAACTCCAGAAGCAGAGGCTGTCACCGCGCGGGAACATTCCGATGAAGAAACTACTGAATATCTGCAAGGCAGTGATGGGGAAGAAAGTACTGAAGAGGATGAAGACGAAGACGACGAAGATACAGAGTTTGAAGATGAGGAAGAGTTTGAAGAAGATGTACACAGCACTGACTACGAAGATCTAGACACAGAAGAGGATGAGGACGACTATGATGAAGCAGCAGATTCCTCTGTACATTTGCCAACAGTGAGCGTAAGACAGACGAGTTTGGACGAAGCTTCCTTGACTACGGCCACCAATGAAGATTCCTTCATGTCAGCTCGGTCTAGCCTGCCGGTGCAACCAGATCCAAACCAAGTGAATACGAATTTTGATCGTGGTCTAAGCAAGAGACTCTCACGCGGAAAGTATGAGAAATCCAAGTTTGTGTGGACTCGCGAAATCTCGGTGGAGCCGAGTCCAGAACCGCAGAGAGATTGGCCTCAAGTTCTGGTCGGCGGAGTGCAGCCGTCGGTGGATCTGGCACCGACTTTGTTTCAAAAGGCCAAACAGTACATTCTGCAGTATCCAGACCACGACCCAACGCAAGATCAGCCTCCGCTCACACCCACCCCGTGCACACCTGGAACCGAGCGAAAGATGCACTGGCTGCGCACCCACGATCCGGATATGGGCTCCAGTCAAGAAATGGAATCCACGCGATGCACTCCATCTCCGTCTTGCATCACGTCCAATCATGTGAATGCATCGCCTCCAGTTGCAACCCACAAAGTGGAAGATCATCAACCGACCAAACAGCAAAGCAGCAAATCAGAGGGAGCCCTGAGTAAATTTTACAAGGTGCTATGGCCTCCACAAAGTCCAACGGACGAAGTTTCATTGAGCCCGGTGCCATCAAAGTCCAACATATTACAAAAGGCGGAGAAATCAGAACCAGAAATCAAGCTCCAGCCGCCTCCGCCACCAAGGAAGCCCAGACTTGCTGACAGTGAGCAGGAGCTGAACAACGGCATAAATCCAGAGTTTGAAGCAAACAATAGCTTCATCAGCAAAGCTACTGTCAATATATCGGCTGAATCAGCAGCCCGTGCCTGTGATCAACAGTACGCCAGCAGGCCTCATCTTAAGCAGCGTGAAGTAGTACCAGAGCGAAACATGAAAAGCAGCAGCCCGCCTCGAGTGTTCACATTCACAAACGAAGCAGCACTGATGAAGGATCAGAAGTCGTCCAGCCCAACTGATACGTGTCGGGAAAGAGATTTGTCCTCGCCTTACCACGATGGAGTTACGGCCTCCTTCCTGCGTCGAAAAAGACTGAGCATGGAGAAAAGGCGACGCAATAGGACCATCGGTGAAGAGATGCTTTTCAACAGAGCATCGGAGTTGTTGCAGCGTAAACCGTCACTAGAGGAAGATGGACGATCAAGCTCACGCCAGCGCATCGAAGCTCTGCTTTCACCAAAGACAAAAACAGCGCAGTACATGACACCAACAACCACAAATTCAACCGCCTCGGATAGATTCGACCCCAGACGGCTATCGTATCGCAGCGCAATTGAAAGCTCTGGCACACCCGGTGAATCCGTTGAAAAGCTGGACGCTCAAGCTGATAATGCAAAGAGCGAGCGCACGCAGTTGATTCCAGCAGAGCCTTACTATGCTTCCATTTACCAGCCAATGGCATCCCAAATTACCCGGTCCCGATACAACTACCGCAATTTCTACAAATCCCACTCCAACTCCAGATCAACAGATCAAGATCCAACCTGGGAGGAGCCGATTGCACGCGTTCAAATGCGTTACGAGCAACGCAAGAAAAGCAGAAGTCTTCACGAGCTCAGCCCCTCCCTTGACTCACCACCAGCTGCTGCTGCTACTACTACTACTACTACTACTACTACAACTACCGCTGCAACTACGACGACTACTACGCCTGGTAGAAGTCTTTACAAACCAAAATATGGATACGAAAGAAGCATATGGCTACCCCAAGGTGAGATGCAGCGCAATACACCTATACAGTATCCCTGCATTTAAATGTTTTTCTTTGCCGTCCGCTGCTCTTTTATGTTACCCTAACCCTCTCTCTCTAAAGTTGCGCCTAACTATCCTGAAAGAACACTGTGATTGTGGTTGATTGATGCTCTCCAAAAGCCTCATCTGGCAAGAAAGTTTGAAACATAAAAGACAAAAAATTTTGCAGCTGCTCAACTTCGGAAAACAACATCTGACGATCAAAGGTACAAAGAAATAACTAGCGAGTTGGGAATTACAAAATAACGCGAGCGGAAATGTACGTACCAACAATGTAGATAACGATACTTAGATTCACACCTAGTTAGCAGAAAGCGTGTGAAGCAAAAAATGACAATGACGCATCTGTTGATCTTTCTTTTCTGTTCGGCTTTCTTGCTTGTTGGGGCATTGACTTGACTAGCACCTACGTATTTATTTTCTAATAATTGAGGACAAGCTAAATAATTTACATTTTTGGTATTACTTATTTTTGACTGACTATGCAGCTGAATGATACATTTACTGATTTCGTGCATTTTTCTTTCGTATTGCATCTGCCTCTTCTGAGTTTCATCTGTGTGTTTCAGAGTCAGTGGAGTACGGTAGTCCCTTGAGCTTTGACTACTGCTTCTTCACTCTCGCCTTCTAACACGCCTGCGCCTGCTGCAACCGGGGAAATGCGGTTCTTGCATGGGAACATCGGGTTTGTTTGGCCTGTTCAAACAAAAGCACTACGTAACTGCTCTAACTATCGACGACCCATTCTCCTGCAGGAGAATACGGCGTCTCTCCAGAGCAAATTCAATGGCATACTGCGTAGTAGATCTCTTACGCGTGTGAGGTTTGTTGCAGGTTACTCCGCGGTCGCATCCGCTCAGTCGTCGTCCTCATCTCCACCTCCAGTTCCACCTAGGAGGAGGAACAGAAGCAGAAACGCGACTGCGTTCGATGATCACGGGGAACTGAATGGCAGTAGCGCTAGCAACTTCGACACTAGTACTACAACCCCAGTAACTGATGGAAGTTTAAGTTCCAGTCGACGCCCGCACAGCGGATTCTACTCGTCCTACGCGCCATCTCGATTCACCATCTCCTCTGGTGTGTCCACGCCCAGCAGTTATGGCTCCAGCAGCCTCTATCAGTACCAGCCCAGCGGACGTCACTACAGCGGATCTACTGACTGGTATCTGCGTCGTCAGGCGACCCACGCGGCTGCAGATAGCAGTGCTAACGTCCATCACGATAGCGGCCCTTACTACAAGTCGAAGTTCGACGACAATGTCACTTACCGAAGATCCTACTATGACGTAGAGAGCAGCGCTGAGCAACCACAGAAGTCTGCGGCGACAGCGGAAGCAGAAAACAGCGCCGGCAACAGGGCCAGAGGCATGGGTCGCTTTGCAGCTTGGAGACGAAGCCACTCCATGGACAAGTCGACGATGCAGCCGGAGTCGACAGCGGACCGACAGCCGCCTGAGTCGGAGTATCGCTACATCAGCTACTTAGACACGGGCAAGGGCGCAGCTGCCAGCAGCTACAGGAGAGATTCAGGCGGAGGAGGATCGAGAAAGGCGCCGGAAGCTGCATCTGTGCCAGCAAAAGGCATACTGAAACATAGCGGGAAATCGCAGGGCAGCTACGACGAATCGGCGTACGAGCAGCCGCATCACAAATCCTCGTCCTCCTCCGCATCCTCCGCCACTCAAATGCAGAAACAACAAGCTGTGGCCGCGCAGGCCTACGTGGTTGCCACAACGCCGGACAACGTGAAAGAACAGTCCAGCTACAAGAGCTCCTTCAAGTCTTCTCCCCTCAGATTCGTCGAAAGAATCAAGAGACATTTGAGCACGGAGAAAATAAGTGAGACCGGAAAATCATCGTACAACAGCACCACTGCCTTTCCATCCTATAACCACTATCTACACACCTACAGCAGTGCAAACGTGTCGCCGACTTCCAGTGGCGCATACCAAGGGGGAAGCAGTGACGTGCATTCTGCCGCGGTTGGAAATAACGGAGACGCTACACAGACGTCCGGCAGTGGGATGGATAAATCGACGCGTCATCGACGGCGATTCGGCAGAGGCGTACTGGATATGGCAAGAAGAAAAACCACAGAGATCAGTTTTCTGCCTTCCAGTTTCCGAAGCAGCATCTCTTCCACCTTCACTCAAACGCCAACTGCTTCCTCTTCCTTCAGCAGTCAACAACAATCGACAACTACTCCTACAACAATCAACAACACATCAGACGATAGTCAGATGGTAACGAGGCTGTCCACATCTCCACTGGAAAAACTCAAAGGTTTCTTCAGTCCCAACGGTGGCAACAAAGGTAGCGCCTCCAGTAAAGCCAGAACTGTCAGTCCCAGCAATGAGAAGTACGGTGGTAATCTAACAACCCCGATCATCACTGGCATGGCAGAAAAAGTTAGCGGCTACAATCCCAGTCCCAGTTGGCGACACAAAAGCTACATGTCCAGCGCCTACAGGCCCCACTCCTACGTCCCAATGGGCCGGTACTGGTATGAAGATCCGAGTTTGTACTAGCGACCCCGCAATCTGTCATTGTTCGAACGTTTGCTGTGCATACACAGTAGTCTAGTCTGGTTTGCTCCAAATCTCGGTTACAATACAAACGCCGTAAAAGCAGTGTCGCAATTACATAATCAAGATGTTTAGCTCTTTTCTGGCGAACAATACAACACTAATCAAACTGTTCTTTCTGTGATTGAACAATCTGAGCATAATTTCCACCAATAGCTCAGAAAAAAGTGTCACATTCTTGCAATGCATACGTATGTACGTACGTATACATACGTACACAGTAAGGCAATAATTGGTGCTAATAATGTTATGATTAGGCTGAAAAATATTTAAGTGCGCTTAGCTGTTTTTTGTCATCAGTGTCATGGTGGATGAGCAATATTGCTCGAAGCTTGAACGAACAGTAAATAATATTATTTGTCAAAGTGTTTTCCAGTTTCGCAGAAGTCAAAAGTAATTCATCACTATTAGGATTTGGAGCAAAAGTCTGTCACCATAGCACTGGCGGTCAAAGCGGCGATATCACTCAACGAACCAGAGGCATAGTACCCTGCCATGTATAACATTTCATACAAGCGACGACGCGAGACTACAATGTAGAGAAGAGACCATAACACATACTTGTATCTAATGTAGGCCTACATTACCACACCCGTTGACTGAAACGCTGAAACCATCCATATACCGTGACATATACTAGTCGACTCAAAAATGAAACTGCTGCATTAGGAGGAGTCGGCATCGTCTGCTACGTCATGTCCAAAGTTTGGTACTGTCTTTAAACAGTAGCATTCCAACAATTTTAGGGCCGCTGGCTTCAGCTCTTTTTTCATCTGCGGACTCCAGAATATGTAGAGATAAAAGAGGATAGCAAAGTGTAGGTAGTACAAAATATATGTGATGAGCTCGACAAAGCTGTCTACGTGGTGACTGAACAGCAGGTCGTCCTTGCTGACTGCGGTTGCAATGCGAAACACATAATTGGGCAGATTCAGTGTGATAAAGAGAGTGGTGAGCGTGAGAATAATCTTAGTGAGGTGCAAATCGGCAGGACGGAGCAGTCGTCCCTTGTCCACTCGCTGAGGCTGAGTACAGTCGCGACTTCCCCTCCGCGTCATCGCACTGAGCAGTAAAGCGTTGGAAGCGCTCTTGTTCGAGTTACCCAACAGAGTGCCTCCCACTCCTGTAGCAAGCGTATTCTGTTGATGGTTGTGCTGATCCAACAGGAACACTGTGACGTCAGTCGAATCTTTGGAGTTTCTAAAGCGAACAGTGGCCGTCATCAGCTGCATACGTTTGTAGCTGTGGTATTTGACGATTGCTATGGCGTTGACAGTGACGATGAGAAAACTGGGCAGGACGATGCAGAAGAGCATTTCCAAGCTGGTCATGATCAGGTAGGCTTGGCGATTCCGATCCAGATAGCCGCAAGAACGCAACCCGGTGTTGCTTACTTCTAAATCTGCCAGCAGAAGCAGCCATACATTGACGGCCGCGCTTACGACAGAAATTATGAGAACCGTCTTCTTCACCACTGACAACGTCCAGATCTTCTTGCGCCACCGTGGCCAAAACAGAATGAGCATACGGTCCACTGACACTGCCACAATCAGCCAGATACAGCAAAAGTCGGAGTAATGAGCCTAATACCATAGACACGGCATCAAACGGATTTATCAACATTGCCACGTACGTACCTACGTAGGTACACATATTATGTATACTTGAAAGTGTGTCTCTGCACGACACGTCAATACAGTGTATGTATGTAGGTAATGTACGTACCGACTGTATGCATGTTAGTTACCTAGTACGTACAATGTAAACGAGGAGCTTGCATCCAATGCGTGAGCGATTGTGAATGGAGTAGTCGGCGATATTCTCCAGCCATGAGAGAAAGAGGATGAACAAGAACAGAGTGCTATTGCAAGCCAGAGCAGTCAGGTAGAAATTGGAGGGTAGGCGCCGCAGGGCATAACTTGTCCTGATAACCAGGATGGCCATGGCATTGCCAGAGATCCCCAACAGACAGATGAGAGGCAAATAGACCATGAATACTAATGAGCGCAACTTCTCCGAAGATGATAACAATAAAGGACCCGATGACGGTGAGCTTGAGGTGAATGTTGTTGGTGCGACCCCGTGGTTTCTTTTACCATCCATTTCAATCATTGTCGGCAGCAAATCAAACATACTCGTTGAATTCAAGGCGGCCATCAGCACGGTCGCGACTTATCGGAGGCAGGACAGATTAGATTAGTGTCAGATACACCTTCAGCAGATTAATAGCTGATGTTCGCCTGCAAAGCTCCGTCATGATAGGATCATGTAGCGTGTGGGAAAAATTCGCAATAGGAGGAATAGAACAGTTTTAGATGAACGCGCTGCGACGATGATTGCTTGTAACGAAACATGTGAATGCTCGGAATACCTACATAAGTACACAATAAATAGCAGGCCTACAGTGTATACAGTACATACGCTTACTATGTTCTAAGAAGAGAAGAGACGACCATATGTGGCAGCGTCGTATGTGTATACGTACGTGTACTCGAGAATCTCAAAGTGATTCGATGAATACAAATTAATGATGGAAAGTACAATACTAAACTTGCATTGGCATTCAATAGTAATGACAAAATTTTTGTCTAAGAAAAGACATACAACGTATACGTATCGACGAAGCAAGCCTTTACGAAATGCGTTGTTACGTATATAGGTATAGTGGCAAGCCAGAAGATAATGAAGTCTACAGGAGTTGTTCACTTATTCTGTGGATATGTAAGTACAATACTCTTTGCCTTGCCTACCAGCAACGCGCAGGGAATTTCGAATTTCGGCATCTTGAGAGTTTGGGATGGATGCGCACGATGTTCTTGTAAACGGCAGCAGCAGTGGAGATATGTATGTAGCGGTACAGAAGAGCTATGGAAAATGTACTGAACGTACGTTTTTCCGGTGGAGGACGGCGGAATGAGGAAAAGCCGCTTTGGCATACAAAACTTTTGAGCCCAAAGCGACAGTTGCTAGCCTTCTTCAATGAAACCGCATCCGCTTTGCACGTGCCCAATAACCCAGGGAAGCAAAGAAGGACGTTTCTCTCCTATCAGCTTTTAGTATGCCGCAATAGAGAAAAGGCAATAAAAGTCCATACCCCGCTATGTGTACTAGCGACGCGTTCACAAATTCAGAAATCAGAGGCTAAAACCTAAAGATCCAATGCCAGACTAATCAGTCACTTCCCTTTCCGTATCGCCACTCTCATCAAGTTCTTGGTACTAGCGATCCATGTAGAACACAAGTGGCGGTATCGCAAACTCAAAGCGAAAATGGCATATGTATGTACTGTACACAATGACAGTAGTACGGTATGCACGTACGTATTGCGCGTTGGGACAGTTACGCGGAGAACTTGTGCTGCAGAAAACGACAGCGAAATTTCGTTTCCGCTGAGGGAGGCAGCAACTCGATAATTACGCATGGAAGCAAAGTTGCCCTCTTTCGGTAAAAGTCCAATTTTCGAACGCCTTGCCTTGCCACACAAGTGAATTCTCAGCAACGCTCGCGGACCATTGAGCGCAAAATGGCCGTATCGCCTATTTTATTACTGTCAGCTTCGAAAGTTCTAATCCGACCAACGCCCCGAGCCCCATAAAATGCCGCTGTTCCTCCCTCGCAGCGGAAGAACAGACATAGAGAACATGGTACGAGTACGCACGCAAACTACGTATGTACATAATAGGGAGTCCGCATATATACATATACGTACGTAGTAGCTTGTGGGCGAGATAGTGCGATGGATGACACCCACTTCTTTTCCACCCATATAATATTGTACGCGTTCATTGAAATAATTACATAAGAGGAAAACAAAATTCGTTTCGCAGCTTCCTATTATTCAAGTTTTATAATATGTATAGTGCTAGCTCGTATCCAAGTTTGAAATAACGAAAAAAAGGACAAGCCTTACTCATTACCCTAATAAAATAATGAACGACACTGAAGCCCTTGAAGCTTGATGTGATGGCCGTTGAATGGACACGTACTGTATTTGCGTTGGACGTCAATGGCAATGAAACCAAACCGTTCCCTATTGCTTTCGCACGACAGCTATAGTCTGGCCAGTAGGAGTTGGCACTTGGACTCAAGTCGTCCTGCGTAGTTTGCATGTACTTCTGCTAAATAGGAGTACACGAAGCGTGGACAGAAATCCGCATTTGTGAATCTATTTTACGCAACGCGCCTTGAGTCCGAGTGCCAACTCCTGTTGGCCAGACTATACAACTCAACGTAGCCGTCGCATCAAGAATATTTGAGAGAGTAAGAATATTCTATACTGCGAAGAAAAGCCTGAGACGATGACTGACCCATTTTCTCGTATATTTATATTTTCATTCGTAAACTAAAATATGCATGTTCGTGCGAAAAATAAGTACGAATAAAAATATATGGAATCGGTTAAAAATAAACCTCATATTTATGACGGAAAGTGCTTATGGCGGATCTATCGACTTTGTCACACCGTAGTATTTTTGGCGAAGAAAGTACATAAATATGAAGGCCTCATATTAATGTCAAATTTTTATACAATAATGTTTGCGACTGGAAGTAGATAAATTTGACAGAGAAGGTAATGTTTTTATGGATCCAGCATATTTTTATTCGAATTTATTTAGGTCTATGCACAAACAGGCATATTTTTGTACAAATGAAAATATTGCATATTCGAACGAAAATAGGACGACAAAATGGTCAGTCATCGTTAACAGTATGGAATTATTACTCCCTCATGTATTCTTGGTGATGGTGTGTAGCATCACCAGCAGCTGCTGTCGCGTTTAGTACAAAGTTCACAAAAACAAGCACTAAAACGCGAAAACAGCTTGCTTGCCCATTATTCATTTGACAACACACACGCCACACCACGCAGGATCCTTCTGTCATCCACGCGTGTACAGACAGCAAAATACCTATTATGAGGCACGTGCTCGATGCGACTCCAGCTATTCTACGTAGGGATGTAATATTGCATATGGTCCACATGTAGATACTAACAGGTACCGGTGTGAGTTTGATGTGAAGTACGTACCTAACCTACGTACAGTATATAATTGTTACGACTAATAAATACTGTACGTGTCTCAAACAGAGCAGTGACTCGCTCGCAGTCTCAGCTGCTGTACAAAACATGCGATGAGCATGGAATGCCCGGTATTCGCAGCCGCACAGTACAGATGAGTGCTGCTATGTAGCTAATTGTGCTCGTCACCGATATTAGTACCAACTAGCAATAAGGGTGCAGCTGCTCCGTGCACATAATAATCAGTCAGCAACCTAACGAGATTATTTTGGTTCGCCGACCAAAACAGGAAGTATGGACAAGAGCAGTGATGACTCGCTATGTATGTACATATGTATTTATACAGTTCATAGCGATAGGATTGAAGTTTTCATAAGCTTGCGTACCAGCTCAATCGCACAGGGCGTAACATCCCACTGCAAATATCCAGAGAAATTCGATTTGAACATGTACATGCGATGCGGGGCCAGGGTGTGAAATACAGAGTGTCTCATAATAAACCATCCACCCTTTCCGTTCATGTAACTCTGGAACCACGCCTTAGATTTTCATGCGGTCTTTTCTATTTTGTAGGCAAGGCTTCAACGGAGATCTGTACAAAATTTCAGCTGCTTGGTCCACATACTTGAGAAATTGCGACGGTTTGAATCCCGAAGCTCAAAATCGGCGCTTTCTTTAGTATGGAGGAAAATTTCGGTCTTAATTTTTCAAGATACCCTGTTCCTTGCGTTTGCTATGCTAATGCATGAGATAGTAGAGATACACATTTCCTTGCATTTTGGGACATAGACCCCTAATCGGCACTACCAGTTAGAAAAACCTTCGTTTTTTGACCGCCGGAGAAAGGAGGTGTTTCAGCAGCTTCCAGTGGGCTTATTAAGCTGAAATTTTGTACACATTTTAGTTGAAGCCTTGGCTACAAAATAGAAAAGACCGCATGGAAATCTAAGGTGGGTTCCAGAGTTACATGCACGGAAACGTGGATGGTTTATTTTTAGACACCCTGTACATACATATCCCAAACCAATGCGTTTTGAGTTGGTCTTTGGGGATCCATAATTATTTAGGCTTGAGATGCCTGTCTGGCGCTACAGTATGCCAACGCGCCAGAAAGCATCCCGGATGCGCAGCCTAGGAAAATTAATTAGCTTCAATCGCCTACATGTTGTAAATTTTATGGTCCAGACGACTACTTGCAAGAAACTTGTTCTGCCACATGATCCTAACGTACCGTCGCGCTAAAGTAACCATTTTACTCACATAACAAAGCAACACCAGCTGGTAAAGCATTGCAGTAAAATAGACTGCATCATATTCCATATTAGACCGCAACAAAATGGCTGCAGGCCCGCATCATGCGGGGTGTCACATTTTCTCTGCATTCCTAGCAATAGTTACACTAGTATGTTTGCTGTGGATTCAAAGCGCAAACTGCACGCCCTTTCCGATGAGCAGGAGGGAGAAGCGGCAAGCGCCGCCGTGTCCCGATCCTCTGCAGATCAGTCAAGTAGTTAGCAGCGCCATCAACGCTGGGACCAGAGGAGCAGCGGCAGTGGAGGCAGCCAAGGAAGGAGACCAGGAACGGGCCATCAATGATGGCATCTCCGCAGGAGCTGCCGGAATCGGCGGCCTGATCGCCATCGCTGGCAGACCACCCTGCACTACACCGTCGCCGCCAGCTCTCCACGCGGCTGAAGTCACGGGAGCACCACCTCCACCTCCACAGTCTGCTGACGTCATGGCAGCACCACATCCACCGCCGGTGCTTCACAGCGCTCCAATGGTCCACACTCACGGCCCAGGTATCAATGCGGTTCAACCGCCTGTCAGACTACGCACCACAAACGTGGACATCATACCCGAGTCGACTGAAAAAATGTTGAACGACTTTGGAAAACCCGGCGGAAGACTATCGCTTCAACTATTCAGAGCTGCACAGAGTCAGGCTACACAGCTCGCCGCTCAAGGTACGTACGTACGTAGTGTGGTTTCAGTAGAAGTACCAATCTTGAATGAAACTATCTCGAACAGAAATACCAGCTAAAAATCATGTGCAGACGGCTGTGATTGTGGAGCCACTGAGCGAGAAATCAGTGGAAGCGGGAGTGTACAATGGCAAGTGATCACATCACCCATGAGAGCAGACGGCACTTACTGTAGCAACCTGGACTGCACATGGACCCTACGGGCAGATGGCAACGAGAAGAGGATCAAAGTCGCATTCTTCGACTTCAATCTGGCTCGAGGAAGGGACTACCTCACAGTTTACGAAGGAAATAGACTGAATCGACAAATTCAAAGGTATACTTACTTTCCTTCCGCACTCTCCAACCAGGTACATAGGTTGTCCTGTCCTATTATATCCGATGCATATAGTTTAGAACACCTACATCAATCTGTTTTAGCTGCACTGGTTACGTGTGTCCCAATGCTGCCTCGTCAGGAAACACCATCTCACTTCATCTCAAAATTGGACGAGATAGTGGCCGTGGTTTCAAAGCCATGTGGTTCGCAGTTCCCAAGGAAAAGCAAGTTCTATTCAGCCCCAACCTCTCTCCATCTCCTACAACTACTCGGCTTAGAAGGACGCAGCCAAGAACCAGAATTTTACCTGTGCATGATGGCCACGTAACAGCTCCAACTGATGATTCGTCCATTCATAATGCTGACGTCAACGCGGGTAACTCTCGAATGCGGGAGGACGAGTTCACCATGATGACCATCAAGGTTGTGCCATTGACTCTCACCTCTGAACCATCAACTGGTACATAACCAATTATACCACAATAAGCGATTGCCAGTGATTGAACAGAAACAGCAATATAACGTTCCACTTGGAAAAGCAGCACCAATCGATTGCCATAAAGTGCAAAAATATTGCGTGTTTGTAGTGAATTCCATGGCTCGTAAACTGTGTGGGCGTGGCATCTGGGAGTCCCTGCGTGGAAAAAGTATCAACTATCAACTTAATGCAAATTTGGTGTGTCCATGCTGATGCGCTCATTCACAAGGCTGCGTTAGTCCACTTATGTTGAGTCGTACGAGAGTCTAGGTACTACATACATACAAGACACACGGGGAATCAAGTGCAACAGAGCGTATATCGAAATTCGCCCTCGTTGAGGAGCTATACACATCCGCAGATAGCTCAGATGGTGAGGAATGCGTTGGCAAATACTCATTTCGCGGGTTTTTTTTATTGCCATCTCAATCATCAAGAATAAAAGATCTATTTCTACAGTTTTCCTGTTCCAGGTGGTCAAAGCGTAGCTGATTTGAACCACTGCAAAAGGCACAAGCTACTATTCATCAGTCGTTCGATTTCCTTCCATCCACCGTCGAGCAGCAGCTCCATCTTTTCCAGCTCTCTTCCAATTTCCGTCCTCTCTGCCTCTTCCACATCTGCCTTTTCCGCTTTCCAAAGTTGCTCCCTGTGCACTTTTAGAAATAAGCCCAGCACCGCTCCAATCATCTCGCAATCCCGTTTCGTCTCCAGAACCACATTGCTCATCCTCAGAAAAGCGAGCAATAGCTCCGCTGAGCCGCCATCAACCACAGAATCTAGCATCCGTATTTCAGAGTCGATACGCGAAGGAACGTACCGTTTGAACAGATCAAACACCGCCAAGATATCCTCGCGGGTATTTGCTCCACCTAGCCGTTTTCCGAATTCGGATCGAGGTTGAAGGTTGGCAACTCTGACTCGACTCGAGCCTTGTCCTTCATCTTCCACTGTCGCACTGGTATCGAATTGTATGTCGGAAGAAAGGCCGGGGACAGTAGGCAGGAAGAAAGGAGCCGCCTTTGGTTTCCTGGGTGGTTCCTTCGGTTTGTTTCTCGCTCGAATCACGTCCAAGTTGATCAGTTGAGCCCAGCGAGGCGCCGGCTCGCCAGAAAGAGTGAGAAGCTCCGGCGACAACTGGCAAATCTCCTCCTCCTCTCCCTCCTCCATTACTTCCTCTGTGTCATCTTTCTCCTCTTCATCTCCTACTTCCGCCACCTGAACACTCGTCCCTGGCAGATCCACCAATCCTGCATCTTCAGCAGAACAGGAGGCTGGTTGGTAGTCCATTGGAAGCGGCTTGAGCAAAACATCCGCAGAGAAAACGGTCTTGTTCGTCCACAGATAGACGCCCTTCCTGTCCTTGTGGCAAGTGGCAAGGAATTCCGAGGTCGGACTCATGGCCAAGGCAACACAGGGATCCGGAAAGCTCAAAACGTCCACCAAAGTGGCAGTCGGCAGATCCCAGACCTTGACCAGCCCTCCAACGGCAGACAGCAGCCAATGGCCGCTGGGACTGAAGCAGAGGTCGCTGATTGGTTCCTGGGCAGAGGTGGCAAATCGCCGAATGGGTTTGCGAACTGCCGTGTCCACCACAAGAAGAACGCCATCAGTGGTACCTACGGCCAGCAGACAACTGTCGCGATGCATAGTCAAACGACAGATGGACGCGTCCAATTTCACAGCTTTCAACACAGAGGCTTGACGAAAGCGCCAAAATTTCAACCAACCACCGTCGCAGCCAGAGATCACACACTGCAACAAGACATGAAAGTGTAGTACTACCACTACGGACCTACGTATGAACTGTAGGCAGGCAGGTGCGCGGCTAAAGTACACACTTAACTAGAGCTGAATAGCTGAACACACAATACCATGTCCAGTAGGTATGCAATCGGTAGTTAGGCATATGCATACACATGTAGCTAGTAGGTATGCAATGCATGTACATACCGTACATACCCATAGCAGGCACCTGGTTCAGAGCATCCGAATAAACTCCCCTGACAGCGGCACCATGCGCCCTCTCCTGCGTTTCTTTCGCATCCACATAAGTAGCTCTATGCTGGGCGGACTGGATATTCCACCTGTCGAGATGCCCGGTGGAGTAGGCGATGAGGGCGAAGTTGCCACAGGCGCTGAGACTGCAGCACTCCGCCGTCACCCCCTTCCACACTTCCCTCTCCTCGTTTTGCGCCTGTTGAAAGCGAGGATGGATGAGTCGATGTGGGCTGAGCTTCTTCTCTTTGCCAGTCCAGCAGGTGACCAAAGGACTGCCCCGGTGGCAGGCGACGATGTTGTCCCATCCGGCCGTTTCGCGCGCCGTTTCCACGGCCAGACAACTGATCGGAGGCAGGCGCACACTCTCCGGCTCCAACTGCGCTCTCTTCGCTCGTCGTCGCGACATCAGGCCGCCCGTCCCCAGGTTCTCTCTCTTCCTGTCGTTCCACGTGGAGAAGCGCCGAAGCGTCGAGTCTTCACCTGTAGTACAATTTAGAAGAAGTTTCTCTATACGGTAGTCTTTACAGCAAGAGTTGCTCTTGTTCCATTGCCCGTGTTACGCACATTACATGTACGAACTGTCGCATAAGTAGATGAAAGGTCCGCGCTGTATGTACTGATCATTTTTTGCTAGCTTCAGCCTGTTATAGAGTGCTTCTCTGGAATCCTGCAATGGGTAGAAATTCAATTCGGCCTGAGCAGAGCGGGGTGGATCATGACTGAAGCCCTGCACCCCATCTACTGGAACTGGGCTTCTCTGGAAATGCACCTTAGGCACCTTTTTTATGGTCCAGCAGCCGTTTTCCAAACATATTGAGCCTTCCGCATTACGTTGCTGACCAGTTTAAAATTTAACCCCTCCTGTATGCTGAGATAGGGCTGTTGGTAGGCCCAAATTGCCCCTCATGTGCCCGCCACTTTTTTCAAAAGTTCTTACCATCATTCTACTCCATTTTCTTCATAGATTTCGGTTTGGGGCATGCCCCTTCGATATTTTGATAAATAGGGTAACATGGGGGAAAGTGGGACAGGGGTAAAATGGGACACCCAACCTTCAAAGTGCTATAACTCCACTTTGAACAAGACAAACCCCAACAACCATGGTACCATTGTGATCCTTGAATTCTCCTCTGTCTTTTGAGATACTAACTTCGCTATTTGCTGAAACATCAACTCCACTGGTTGACGTTTTTCTGCAGGAGGTCGAAAATGGTCAAACTTTGGACAGTGCGTAAATACACCCTGTAGGGTATAATGGAACACCCGATATGTGGGAGGCAAGGGGGCATGATACCCTACCTCCATTCCAAATTTCAACCAATTCGCCCCACTGGTACTGGAGATATAGCAAAAAACAATTTTAGTACTTCGTGGGGTAAAATGGGACACCCTTCCACTGTGATGAAGGATAGGGAAAGTGGGGCACCTCTCCATAATGAAGCATGGCAAAGTAGTATCAAGTTGTTGTGGCCTATTTTCCCAATTTTTTTATATTTTCTATTTCCTAGCTGAATCTTTATCTATTTTAAAATCGAAAGTGTCCCACTTTCCCCCACCATACTAAGAACTAGTGCGTGGAAAGGCGTGGCTCCCTAGCTCTATCATCTTTAGTATTTTTGCCTAATTATTCGAGTATAGCTGCGTTTGGAAACCCTCTCTTGGTTGTTTTTTTCCTCTGCTTCCAGGTAGAATGAGAAAAATGACCAGGAATGCCAAAAATGTGTACAAATGCTCAGGTGTCCCACTTTCCCCCACCATACTAACACATACTGTGGCTATAGTAGCGACCTTTTCTGTTTTCGCTTGTGACCTACATTTCCCTAGTTTTTTTTGGGAAACCAATAAGCAGCTACATTCGAAAACCTTCCCCTGTTTCGGTTTTTTACCCCTGCAACCAACCGCAACTCGAAAACTGGTCAAAAGGGCTCGAACAGTGCAATATGCTTAGGTGTCCCACTTTCCCCCACCTGTCCCACTTTCCCCCACCACCGAAAATTGCTAATAACTCTCTAAATAAGTTTAGCAATTTGGTCATACTTGGCACCCTTAAACCAGTTTTAAAAGACCTATCTTTTGGTATACCAGTGGCCCGTTACAGCTTCGCAGTAAAACCTTTTGCAAATTTGGCAACCCTTTTGCAGATCTGGCAACCCTGTTGTGTACTGTAGATATTGAAACTTATTTATGTATCTAATCTGGCAACCATTTTGGACAGTTGGCAAAAAGTTGCACATCTGGCAACCCTTTCACAGAGTTGGCAACCCTATCGCATCGCAGATTTGGCAACCCTTTTTTGCGCATTAGCAATCTGGCAGCCCTTTTGTAGACCTGGCAACCCTTGGCACATCTCCCGCTTAGTCTCATGTGCACTTTCGGGCGTGACCATTTGCAAACACTGGCTGGAAAAAATGCGTCAGTTAGTTTCTGTGTACTCTTAGTGCTAAAATATCGATTATCGATCGATTATTGGTGATCGGCTGATCAGATCAAAAATCGAAGGGCTTCGGTTTGCTGTTTCTGTTGCAAAGTTTTATTATTTTACCCGGATGTGCGGAAGACAAAGAAAAGTAACTGCAGCCTGTAGCTGTTAGCACTAAAATATCGATTATCGATCGATTATTGGTGATCGGTTGATTATGTCACAAATCGAAGGCCTTCCTGGTGCCCTTGAGGGCATAAGCTTTTTGAAGAGCCCTGGATGGACGCTGTAGCTGCAAAATTGAGTGAGTGTGAGCGAATCTGCGCGCTTTTAGTACTGAAATATCGATTATTGGCGATCGGCTGATCAAATCAAAAATCGAAGGCCTTCCTGGCGCCCTTGGGCTTATAAGCTTTCGAATGAGCCATTACTCGACGCTGTAGCTGCAAAACTGAGCGAGTTTATCGCATCACAGACACACACACACAGACAGACAGACATCAGCCCTATTTGTTAGTAGATTACTTGCCTTGTTTTGGGCTATGGTTCTGGAGATCTCGTTGGGTGTCCCACTTTCCCCCATGCTACCCTACACCAAAAAATTGACGAAAATGATCAAATTAGCCAAAATTACCTCGTTTTCGACTATATCATGGCATATTGCTCAAAATTTCGAAGGGGCATGCCCCAAACCGAAATCAGCGAAGAAAATGGAGTAGAATGATGGTAAGAACTTTTGAAAAAAGTGGCGGGCACATGAGGGGCAATTTGGGCCTACCATCAGCCATATCTCAGCATACAGGAGGGGTTAAATTTTAAACTGGTCAGCAGCGTAATGCGGAAGGCTCAATATGTTTGGAAAACGGCTGCTGGACCATAAGAAAGGTGCCTAAGGTGCATTTCCAGCGAAGCACTCTACAACAGGCTGAAGCTAGCAAAAAAATGATCAGTAGAGTACCTGTGGAGAGGACGCACTCGCCGTCGCAGCCGTGGAAGTGGAGGAGAGTGGGGGGCCGGGCGTGTCCGTCTCTCTCCGCCAGCTGTCTGGCCAGTCCGTCCGGCAGGTCGAAGAGCCAGGAGCGAACGGCGTTGTCGGCTCCGCTCGTGAGGAAGATGGGCTCACCCTGGATGCTCGCCAGCCCAGTCACCGGGGCTCCCTTCTGCACATCCGTCATCTGGCCAATTACGCGCCGCTTCTCCAGATCCCACACTGCCAGGTGGCCCTGTGCACTCGAACTAATCAGTGATGGAACGCCGTCGGTTCTGCACACAAAACAGACGCCACTGCACAATCCACAGAAAAAATTTAGCATGAACATACGCATATAGGAAGTTTTGGCCATGGAAAGTACTGTACTGTAAGATCAAGTCAAGTGCACCCCAGGTCTCGCTTGATACCTAAAGGCCAGTCCGTTCACCCTTCCCCAATCTTGCTGGAACTCCATCAAAGTTTCATCGAATTTGAGATTATGCAGTAGGATCCGGCCATCCTCCAATCCAACACCAAGTACATCCACAGCTGGCGACTGCTCCAACACGCTCACAGCCGCTGTCCAGCCGGGAAAATCATACACGCTCTTTCCCGTCTTCAGATTCACCAACTTCAGTCCGCCTTGAGCACAACCCAACACCACCTTGTTCACGTAGGTGGCAGGATGACAGAGGGCGGTGACGCGAAATATGGACGGATCGAAGAGCATTTCCGAGAAGACTACTTCAGCTTCCACGTCCCAAACAAACAGATGACTGTGGCTGTCCACGCTGATCAAATGGTCGCCGAACGGAAGCACAAGAATCACTGGAGACCGATGACCGTCAGTTTCGTAGCGATGTACAACCTACCGAGTTCAATTATTCTGTGTTGTTACGCATACATACGTCATTCGAGACCAATGCTACTGCACACAACACTGCTGTACGTACATACCTGTCTGCTGAGGTGCAAGGCCATCACTGCTCGTCCGACGCCAACATAAACATAGAGCCGATCTGCGGCTAAGCATTGAATATCCGCCGGGAGATTGTCGCTCACTGAGATCAGACGCAGAGATTGCGCGTTATACTGATGCACCACATTACCCACTGCACATAGCGCCACAGTCAGCCTCTGTTTCGGATATCGACGCAACACCAACGGCACTGCATCGCACACCAATCCCAGCGCTTTGTACGGAGCGAACAGACGACTTTCCTTCACTCCTGCCATCGCTGCATATAGTGAACACACCTATGGCAGGGCAGAATAAAACGTAGAATAACATATAAGCAGGAATGAATAATACCAAGGAGCTCCTTGATAATACCACCGAGGGAGAATATCCCATAGTGCAGGGATCATGCTAAGAACGAGCTCATGTCAAAACTTTTACTTCGATTCAAATATGCTTTGCATAGAACATGATCTAGTTATGTAGCTGGCATGAAATTATTGCGTATAATTCTCGTTCTCACATACGGTAAACGATCGTGTTACATATACATACAGTACCTATGTACTTAGTATACTCCATAAGTACTTTGCGATAGATGGTGGGCGTATATGATTGGTCACAACTGCAGTCGAAATTGGTCATTATTGTACAGGGAAAACACATGGAAAAACAGAACCCTGGAAACAGCATCGTAAGCAGTGCTATTAAACTTACACACAGTGCAATGCGAAAGCAAAAAAGTGAACGAGGAAACAAGTACACAAACAGGCAATACGGCACAGCCTTGGAATAGCAAAACGATCAACAGCACTGACAAAACAAACAGGAGAGAGTTCCAAATGCCTAAAACAGAGATAAGTTACAGAATGATTTATAAAACATGACAAGATTGGTCGGTACAATAATTCAGCACGGTCACACTACGCTAAGCCAGAGATCCTACTCTCAAGCAAGTATGAAAGTCACAATTTGCCATATAAATCAACTCCTGCTACTGTATTGTACTACTGTACAAAAGCTCGATAGAAACACACAGTGATATCTATTCCATCAAATTCGTTGCTTACACGCATTGGTCACACCACGACATACTGAGTGAATGCAGGTCCGTTGTAAGCGAAGGCACCAGAAGCAGTTTCGAATACGCAACGGCAAAAATATTGTAGCTCCACATGGACGAAATACTAGCAGCAGACGAGAAGAGCACTAAGTAAGTAGCCAACATTCTTCGCCTTTCGTCATACAAATGACGAGAATCCTGGAATGGGCTGTCTGCCAGCACCAACTCCAGTGGTCGTCATATTTGAGCTGAGATTCGTCGTGGGATGATGATAATGCTGTTGGTGGTGTGGTTGATTTCGATGGTGGTGAAGATGGGAATGTTGTTGTTGCTGCTGGTTGCTGGACGCGTTAGTCAAGCTGACGTTCTCCGACTGTTGACTGCTGAGCGAGGAAGGACGAGCGGCGCTCCGCTTCGCCTTCCGCCACGTCTCCCTGTACGCCACGTCCGACGTCTCGTAGTGCTGCACTATGCTGGACACGTCCCGATCGTCGTGGCCGCTTTCACTGCCCTGCACACAGATACAACGCACATAGCAGAAACAGAAAACATTTCATCGACACCTTGTCTGTACAAATACGCTATACGAACACTGGTGACAGCGAGTACGCGAAATCAGACAGGCCAAATTTAGGTACTCGTCTCGAGTTCGTCGGTCTTGCGTGTAAAAGCATGGAAGACAAAGAGGCTGGAGCAGCCGCTCTAGACCAGCGGCGTCGGCTTCGGCCCCCATGCTTCAACACGTAACACCGACGAGCCGAGTGCGAGTAAACTCACCTGTCTGAATTCGACTGGTGACAGTACACACGAAGGCATGTACACATCTTGAACCAGTATAGACAGGAAGTGTCTCACCTCCTCTCCGGTAGTAGACGTGTCTCCTTCCCTCTCGGCGTATGGCGCTTGACTACTCAGCTGATGACTACTTCCTCCACCCGTTCCGTGCACCGGAAGACTCGTGCCCACAGCTAACGAGTCGTAGAGACTGCTGCTCGCCGCAGTTCTCTTGTTCCCGCCCTCACCCGTCTGAGCTCGCTGCTGCTGTTGCTGCTGCGTCAGGCCGTACGGCGGAGGAACGACAGCGCTTCCTCCTCCTCCTCCCCTAGAACCACTCCTCTGCGAGCCCAGCGTAGTGTTCAAGCCACCTTCCTGACTCGGAAACCACGTCTTTCCCGCTTCATTCTGCCTGAAAAGCCATTACGCACGTCCATAGCTCGGTATGTACGTATCCGCATGCCTGTTACAGGCATGCGGGATAGCTTCGCACTATCAGGTAGTACTTACCGCATGTATGCATGATTATGCTTCTGTAGATGTTTATTGGCGCGCTGACTGGCTCTCAGCTCGTAAGTGACGATGCCTCCATCCGCCAACTGCAGAGAGTCCACAGAATTCCGCTTCTCGTCTATAAAACACACAAGAGTGCGTGCATACCCGCTGCCGCCCTACAATCATTCACGTGTGTGTGCATGGGGTATTTCTCTGCCTTACATTGGTACTTGTTGTTCCTGCCAGTGACGCACAAGAGGGCGATGACGATGACGACGATGACCAAGGAGACGAGGGCGAGGATCACCAGGAACCACCACTGCAGGTAGAAGGGCGTCTCCACCGAGTCGGGCACGATCAGCTCCAAGCTCGGAGCGCTGGGATAACTGACGCCTTGGGCGTTGCGGGCGAAGACGCGGAACTGGTAGACGCTGGCCGGCACCAACTCCTTGTAGCTCAGACTGTGCGACCGGCCGCCCTCCACCGTCGTCAGGATCACCCAGTCACCGATCGGATGGTCCGGCCCCTTCACAATCAGCTGCCTCTTCTTCCGCCTCCCTCTCCCTTCCCCGTCAGCCGTAGTGATGAGGGAAGAAGGACTGGCGGTAGCAGGCCCAACCGTGGCCCCTGTCGCCGTGCCAATGGTACTGCGCAGGCGTCGGGCCTGAATAATGTAGGCTGAGATGGGACTGAGGCCTGGGCCGCCGTCTTCCCATTGCATGCGCACGTGGGTGTCGGAGGGCAGGAGGCGCAGACTGCGCGGAGGCTTCGGACTGCCCGGCTGCGGCCCGATCGTCACTTTGCCCACCACCGGAGGCCCGTAGCCCACCGCCGTCTCCGCCTTCACCGAGAACGTATACGTCACATTCTCCTCCAGATTCGTAGCCAACAGAAAAGAACGCTCCACTTTCTCCTGGATCTTCTTGATGAATTCTACAACCAAAACACAGTAGAGCACATCGTACACACGAACTCTCTACTCAGCAAGAACACAGTCACACGAAACTCAAGACGAGCATTCAGCCGAGCAATCTCAACCGACTCCTTGTCCTTACCAATCTCAACTTTGAAGGTTTCATAGCTGACGAGGTAGCTGATGACAACACCATTGGGTTCAGCAGGCGGCGTCCAACTCACATTGACAGAATTGAGGAGAATATCAGAGAACAGGAGATTCCCAACTGGACCCGGTCCTACACAATATCAAACCACATGTGCGAAGCGAACGTACAAACATGCATAAAACAGTACATACAGAATGCGCTGGTAGTGTACGTACATTCCTGTAAGTACAGCAATATTAGCGCCCTTACTGTCTTCCATGGTTTTTTCTACGGCGCTTTCCTGCGGTCCTTCTCCAGCCTTATTGAAAGGGGCGACAACGATGGAATACTCGGTGAATTTTCGCAGATCCCTGAGAGCCGCCGAATTCTGTCCATTCCTCACCACGTCCTCCAACCACGGCTCCTCCAATCCAGCTTCAGTCGGTACGTAACGTACCTACAGCACAATAAACTGCCACATATGCATGACATGTACGTAAACTATCGTCGGTCGCCCAAGAGAAAGGACCTCGGCCTTCGCCCGCGTTGCGTGAGATAGTAAAAAACGCGTTGACTTTTCGCCTGATATAAATTGCTGCTACCTTACGTAGCGCGTCGACAAGCAGGGCTATCAGCAATGATATCAAGCCGTTCTTTCTCTCTGGAAACCAACTTTTTAAGTATCCATTGCACTGATAAACCGTATAACGTACCCGAAATCCGCTAACGGGCTCATTGTCGGCTGGCCATTTGTCCCAGTGTACATCGAGTTGCGTGGAGCTGACCACTTCCACTCGCAGTGACGTCACCGGTGATTTGGGAACAGAGTAGCCGACGTAGACGAATATGGGGGACGAAGACGGGCTGCTGCCCTGTTGATTGAACGTCTGCAGCTGCAGGATGTAATGTTGGAATCTGAACAGAAACAAGGCCTTTGTGCAGAAATGTACAACCTTGAACTAGTCTTCACTTCCTATCTCCATACAGCATATGGTACCCCTTGCGAACATGTAGTAAGCGAAAGTCTGACATACACCAAAGCATAATCTCACACAAAAAATTCCGCATAAGAAACATAAACTGGCTGCATCACGATATCATTGTTCCTGAACAGCTGCCTTCATTTCTCTCGCGTTTGCTGCTTCCAAGAGACGCTGCTGAATTCTGCGCATGTGCTCGCAGCGCCTCTGCGCGAACTTGGCTTCTCTCGCCGCGTGCAGACGCTCCGCAAACTCCTGCACATTCCCTGCAGCTGCCACTTCCTTCTTCTTTTCCTCAGCCCCTTCCGTCTGCTTCTCCTCGACTACTGCTGACCGTATGCCTTCTCCTGCCGCCGTTTCCTCTTCCTTCCACACCTCGCAGCTCAAGCTCGGAATCAGCTCCATGTCCTTTTCTGTGCAGTCGCTCAGACTTCCCAATCCTCCGATGGCGTAGGCGGGCAGGTCTTCCGGTGGTCGCACGGGTCCTGTGCGTTTCGGCTGCCAGTTTCGCGCTTCCTCCGCCGCCTCCGCCGTCACAGCCAGCACATCCATCGGATGCATCAGCCACGGACTCGATACCGTCAACAGCTGCGTCTCCGCATCCAACTCTTCCTCAACTCCTCTGTCATCATCCATCTGTTGTTGCTGCATCCACTGTGGCGATTGTGCTGCTGCTGCAGGCTGCTGCATAGGCGGATGTGGTGGTGGCGGCGGCGGTGGATGCCAGGAGTAGTGGAAGGCCTGCTGATGCTGATGTTGTTGGCTGGGGTGAAGAACTTGCGGGTAGGAAGACGCATGCATGCAATAAGAGGGCGTGCCGCCTACCGCGAACGCAGTGGGTCGGGGCGGAATAGGCCAGTAGTACGGAGGATAGATGTCGTAGGGATTGAGAGGTTGAGGCGGCCAGCACACTGCTGCTGTGGCCGCTGCTTGCATCGTATTACTCTTCCCTCGTGCAGGCTGATGCATTCCTGGTACCCTGGCGATAGTGCGGTCGTTTTTCGGGGATAACGAGACAGAAGAAAGGGCTGTCTGTCCACCAATCAACCAGCAAGACGAATCATCACTTGTCATCCTTGTGTGGTGAGCCGACTGGTCTGCGACGTGCAAGTTAGGGCTTTTAGTGACACTTTATGGGGCGTGCGACATGTGTGTGTTTGCGAGGTTTTGAGTTTGCGTGAGTGAGTTGGCAGAAAGAGGCGAGCGGGGAGAAGAGAGAGCTAGAGATCGGAGAAGGTTGATCTTGGGGGTGAGCAAGGAGGTTGATTGAGCAATCGAGCAAGGAGGTTGACGGCGAGAGAGGTTGTCAACAGGTTTAGCAAGCTTGCTAGCGGGCGTCAAAAGCGTCGGGTCAACGAGTTGGAGGGTTCGGACGGCGTTGGGCAACTTCTGCGAAGGGCGTTCGGTGGCGGACGGAGTCTCAGCTTTGTGGATCGGTGTTATCTTGACGGAACATCGTAAACGTGCAAGCTAAGTCAATAAAAGCCTTTTACTCTATCTCTTGTCTTGTGGTCTCCATTGCATTCACAGCAGAAGTTCGTATTCATCCACTGACACTCAGGCCAACAGATAAGTACAGTACACGCATTGGGCAGTAGTCAACAGCAACTTTACCACATCTGGAGGACTGAGCGGGTCGGGGCCTACGGATTTCTGCTTGTGCAACACGGCTGCAACTGTATCTTACTGTATTTTATTGTGCGCTATTGTACTCTACTTGTCTACTAAACGAGCTTTTTGGACGGATTTGTGTGCTGGGTGTGCTTTTGGGTGTGTTGAAGGTGTGGAGCTGGCGGAGGCGAAATTCAAGTGTGCGGTCAATCAAGGGCAACGCTTGGCAATGCAAGTGCAAGAGAAGGACGGGCAACTCGCGGGAATCAAGGGCAAGGAAAACGGCTACGTTGGGGACTGTAAGCTGAAAATGGGGCGAACGGAGCTGGAAATGAAGAAGAAAAAGGGGAGTATGGCTGGTATGGGACAGGAGGATAGTTTGGGCAGGGGAAGGCCAGTAGTTATTGAAATAGAGGTGGAGGAGGAGGAGAATCGTGGCGCGGTAGGTACAGCGGGAGATTGGCCAGGGGAAGGTGCGACAGGGCTGGGGATGTGTTGTCAGTTGGTTCAGGAGAGTAATCGGTGTTTGCAGCAGATGTTGGAGTTGAGGCGGAAGGAGTTAGAGCTGCAGGAACAGCAACTACGCAATCAGACAGAGGCGCCTAAGGTGGTCAACATTAGCTTGGACGAATTGCCAATTTTCGATGGGCTTTGTAGCGTTGATTTGGTGGCGTTTTTGGCGGATTTTCGTCGATGCAGGCTGGCGGGAAGGTGGGACGACGCGGATTCTTTGCGGTTCTTGGAGGCATGCTTGAAGGGGTTGGCTTTGGAAGCGTTTTTGGCAGCAGGACCATGTCGATCGTTTGACGAGGGAGTTGTTCAATTGAAGCAGCAGATTTGGAATCGTATGGAGCAGGAGCAGGCTTGTCGACAGCTGATACAGTGTCAGAAGGGGCAGGAGGAGACAATAATGGAGTTTTTGCAGAGGGTTCGAACGTTGGGGGA
Source organism: Epsilonema sp. ZAB3_2 (assembly GCA_030247985.1). Classification (NCBI taxonomy): domain Eukaryota; kingdom Metazoa; phylum Nematoda; class Chromadorea; order Desmodorida; family Epsilonematidae; genus Epsilonema; species Epsilonema sp. ZAB3_2. The sequence continues at coordinate 51,917 of JASAMW010006634.1, forward strand.
AGTGGCATTGTTTGCTTGGGAGGACGGCGACAAACGCGACTTTTTGTTGTTGTTTTTCTTCTTGGATGGTTTGCCGTTGGAAATGCGGGATCAGGTGGAGCGAAAACGGCCAGAATCGTTGCAGGAGGCAGTTCATTGGGCTAGGTTAGAGGAGATCATCCAGTCAAGGCAGGTGTACAAGCAGCAGTCAGCGCAGAGAGCGGCAGCAGTGGAAGCGATGGTAGTTCAGCAGGCTAAGGTGGAGACGGCTTTTGTGATGGCGGGAGTTGGCGGTGCTAAGTGTCCAGTGATGTTGGATGCAGGAGCGGAGGTTTCTATGATGGATAGAGGATACTTCTATGGTGTGTTGTTGAGGAATGCTCATTATTTTGGTACCAGGATAGTGGAGGATTGTCGTCATGATTTGCAGTTGTCATCGGGACGCTTTGTTTATGCAAATGGCAAGGTTAGCATGCGCGTGAGGATTGGTGAAACAGCAAGGTGGATCACGTTCTTCTTGGTCAAGCGTTTGATGGCAAGGTGCATTTTGGGAGGCGAGGATGTGCAGCAGTTTGAAGTGATGAGTTCACAGGAGGGAAGTCAGTGTGACAATCAACAGGAGGGTCGACAGAAGGAAGATGGTAGTCAACATGGTAGTCAACTGGGTCGACTTGGAGGTCAACTGGGGCTACATGACGGCGAAGATGGAGGGCGATTGGAGCATCTGGGCGGAAAAGGGCAATTGGGTCAATGTGGTTTGTTGGTAGTGGAGAGGAATCAGCAACGATTTGGAGGTGGTGATGGCTTGTGGGGTAACGGAGGTGGAAGGAGTGAGTGGGGAAGGCACTGTTCATCGTTTTGGCGGCAAAAGCAATGGCAAGGGTCAACATAACGGACACGTATTGCATTGTGGTATGTACTGGTGTGTGTAGTATGTATGTGGTGAAGCAAGTACAGAGTTGTGTTGTTGGTAGAGAGGAGAGGAGAGGAGTTGTGTTGTGTTGTGGTCAGTGGGATGTATGGATGTGGTGGCTGGTGCAAGGCAGAAAGTTGGTGCTGTGTGGGGTAGGCGCTGCAAGTTTTGGTTTGGTTTGAACTCGTTGGTGTGCAACAGAAGTTTCTGACTGCTCGACTCTCAGCTAGTCATGGCGTGTTTTGCGGTTTTATGTACAGTTTGCTGACGGCACATCGTGCATTTTGCAGGGCCCGCGAGGTGTGTGTTGTGGCGTTGGTGGTCAGCTAGTCATGGCGCGCGTGGTGGTTCGCAGTGCACGGCGACCGCATCATGTAAATTTGGCGTGGCAGTCTTGGGATTTGGAGGAGGCCAGAAGGTGTTCTTGGGTTGCGATGGTTGGTGGGAGTGGGGAGAAGAGTTTCTTTCCAGAGCAGCCTTGGAGCGCTGGAGGGGTTTTTCTGAGCTGCATCTTTTTCTTTGTGCCAACTGAGATGGTCTTTGATAGGATGGCGTGGTCAGCTGAGTTGGGTTTGGAAGTTGCGATGGATTCTTTAGTCTGAGTGGTGCAAGCGTTCTTTCCCAGTTTGATGGTGTGATTTGCTTGGCAGCCATGGTGGATTGAAGATGATTGCGAGTTCTGGATCCGATGAGGTTGGCAAATGTTCGCGTGGTATGTGATGTGTTGTGTGAGGGTCAGAGCAGTCCGTTCATTCTTTGTTCTCCAATGGCGTTTATTCCATACAGTGTCAGTAGCAGCTTTGGCGGTCGTTGCGTCCATGTTTGAGGTCGGTTGGAGTGGATGAGGAGGCAGAGAAGTTGGGTGAAGTGAGCGGGAGATGGTAAAGAGTGGAAGAAGCAGACAGGGGAATAGCTGGCAGGAGGAAGTGGCTGTTGATTGGTGTGCGCCGAGGTGTTCTTCCGTGTTCGTATGTACGTATGTGCGTTGTACAGTTCTGGTGGCAGAAGATGGGCATCAGTCGGCGGAGGCGTTGGCGTTGGTTGCTGGTTTCTTTGATGGGTTTTCTTGGGTGGGTTTTGGCGTCAGCGATGGCAGTTGTTGTTGGGTGGTTCTACGGTGCGTAGAGGAGGCGTGTTGTTTCGTGGAGTTGTTGGTGGGGTCTGTTGGAGTCAGCGTGCAGTGCTTGTTTGGTCAACGTGCAGTTTGCATAGTGAAGCGACAAGTTCATGGACAGTGTTGTTGGCGTGTGCGGCGTGGTAGACAGCACAGCTGGTGTGGGGGTTCAGCGACAGCAGATGCAGCGGGTGCGAAGAAGAGGATGCGTGTGTGGGAAGATCTACGGTGTGTGCGGCATAGTGATGTCAACGTAAAAAATAGCGGACGTGGATGATGGGGGCGGAGGAAGGCGAGTGGTGTGAGGGGAGCGAGAAGCAGTGGAAGTGGGGCAGGGATGGACGACGGGTGGATACGGGAAATTTTGGCAACATTGTTAAACCAAATTTTAAAATAAGTAAACTACACTAATATTATTGTACGGTAAAAAAGTAATATTGTAGCTGAAAAGTCAGTAAGATCCTAAAGTAACCGTAAACTGCTGTAGTTTACAATAGTTATGCTAAAATAAAATTAAAATTTGGTCAACGAGTTGTCAACGTGGGTGATTGGTAGCAGCGGGATATCTCAGCGGCGTTCAGTCAGCGTATGTACTGCAGTGTTTGAATTGTATGTACGGTGTGTATTGTGCTCTGTTGTGCGTATGTACCTAACCTTGTATTGTATGACGTGTAATGATTTGTTTGTGTACCTGTACGTTTCTGTGTTAGGCGTAGTCATTGTATGTAGTCAACGTATGTACGGTAATACCTACAGTTAAATTTGGATAAACCCGTAATAGATAGTCGTATCTTTGCCAGTTTTCGTGCTTTTCGATCTTTCGTTTTCACTGTTTTCATGCTTTTCACTCGTGCCCGAGAGGTACGTAATATTTAGCTGGACAGGTATTTTATGTGGTAACATAATAGAGTAAAGTAATATTTATCGTCAGATCGTAAAATAATAGATTATAATAAGAGTGTACGGTAATACCTACTGGTAAAATAAATATACCTTTACTAGCTTGCACGGTAAAATAAATATAAACTGTCGGGTGGAGTTGGGTTGGTCATTGGAGGACAGGAGGGTGGCTGTTCAGGGGCGTGGGGTCGACGACAAGGCAGTTGGGGAGGATGTGGCAGGACTCGGCCGTTTTTCAAGGCAGTTGGGATGTGGCAGGACTCGGCCGTTTTTCAAGGCAGTTGGGGAGGATGTGGCAGGGCGCGGCAGCTTTTTCAAGGCAGTTGGGGAGGATGTGCCAGGACACGGCAGCTTTTTCAAGGCAGTTGGGGAGGATGTGGTGAGCCGACTGGTCTGCGACGTGCAAGTTAGGGCTTTTAGTGACACTTTATGGGGCGTGCGACATGTGTGTGTGTTTGCGAGGTTTTGAGTTTGCGTGAGTGAGTTGGCAGAAAGAGGCGAGCGGGGAGAAGAGAGAGCTAGAGATCGGAGAAGGTTGATCTTGGGGGTGAGCAAGGAGGTTGATTGAGCAATCGAGCAAGGAGGTTGACGGCGAGAGAGGTTGTCAACAGGTTTAGCAAGCTTGCTAGCGGGCGTCAAAAGCGTCGGGTCAACGAGTTGGAGGGTTCGGACGGCGTTGGGCAACTTCTGCAAAGGGCGTTCGGCGGCGGACGGAGTCTCAGCTTTGTGGATCGGTGTTATCTTGACGGAACATCGTAAACGTGCAAGCTAAGTCAATAAAAGCCTTTTACTCTATCTCTTGTCTTGTGGTCTCCATTGCATTCACAGCAGAAGTTCGTATTCATCCACTGACACTCAGGCCAACAGATAAGTACAGTACACGCATTGGGCAGTAGTCAACAGCAACTTTACCACACCTTGGCACATCATTCCGTGGCCGAGCAAAACGTGTACAAAAAAGAACCGGCTGCACAAGAAAAGAGAAAAAGAACGAAATGAGACGAACGCAAGTATGACAACAACATCATAAACGAAATAATAGCAGTCATTTCCGCATTCCATCCACACAACAAATCTACGCCCTCAACAGCAGGAGCAGGAGCGTGGAACGAAATGTAAGGACGTATACAATACATGTAGTGTAGAGGGCGACCTGCACAAGTACTGTACCTGGGCAAATCCTTGACGATCATCTCATGCGAATCTCTGTCGCCTCCGCTCATCGGTACTTCTTGCGTTTGAAAGGCACCGTTGTCGTCCTTGCGACCACTGCTTGCATACGGGCGATAGAGTAGACGAAAGCCGACAAAATCCGAGTGCCATGATTCCAAAGCCGGCGCCCGCCACGACACTTTGATCGCTGTCGAATCATACGGCACCGCCTTGATGGCCACAGGAGGAAGAGAGGGCGCTACAAGGAACAAACGCATTCATATACGTATGTACGTGCCCACTTTAGATACTAAAATAGGGAAACACATCACACGTACCTAGACCTACTATGTACTGCAGACGGATAAAGCACGGCAGACAGCAAGATACACATGTACGTACCTACCTACGTACGTACACTTCAGCACGGCACCAAAATACAAATGCCATTTCTGCCTGTGGGTGTGTAAACAAAGGGAGGCACTCGCATTACCATCTTCTCTGGTTTTCATCCATTCGCTCTCGCCAGACCAGTCGCTTTCCTTCGCGTCATTGGAGGCCTTGATTCGGAAGCGGTAGGCGGTGTTGGGCGCTAAGCGATGGATGACGGCAAACCGGCGACTGCCAGCCACCTGCTCTTCCCATCGCCGCCACTTCCCCTCGTTCACCTGCAACAAACCCAGCGTGCGTGCACAGAGTAGTACTATTTAATTAGGCAATCGTCGCTGGGGGCGAATCAACAGGAGTAGGGTACTACGGGGTAAACCCGGCCATGGGAAAATCCGGCCAACTAGTAAGCTTGAGTGCTGCATATCTCAGCAGCCAATAGACCGATTGAGACAAATATTCTACCAATCGATTCCTTGAACTCTCCTCTTTCAAATGAGCTATTTGGTTCGATCATTCGCTGAAGCAGCAAGTTCAAAGGAGCTGCTTAGGTGGCCGGGTTTACCCCATTGCCGGGTTTACCCCACAGTACCCTACGCTACGCACCTTTTCATATTCGACGTCGATGAGGCGCACGGGCGCGTGATCCTCTCCTTTGGCCAGTTCCCAGCGGATGGCGATGTAGTCGGGTGCTTGTTTGATGCTCAGGTCTTGCGTGGGTCTGCCCGGCCTCGCCGGCTGCGGCGTGTCTGCGTTGCTCGTGTACACGGTGAGTCGCGTCTCTTCGCCCCAGCCCACCGCCGTCTCCGCGTTCAGCGCGAACGTGTAGAAGCGACCGCGGCGCAGGCCGTTCGCAGCGAACAGAAACAGCTGATTCTTCAGCTGCGCACGGATCGCTGTACGAGGATCCGTCTACAACATACAGCATAGGAGATCGATATGACGCACGACACGCGCACACCGAGCATAATGCTACGTACCAAACCTTCCCGCACAGGACGTACAGTAACGTACATACATTTGATAGTACGGTTGTACGAGGACGGGGAACACACAGAGAGAGAAAGAAAGTTGTCTAACCGCGTTGTCCCAGTAAGCCACTTGATATGTACGGATGATTCCGTTGGGGCGATGAGGCGGTTTCCACTCAATACGAACCTGATTCTCGCTCACATACTGGAACTTCACGTTGGACGGAGGCCCAGGGACTGAAACAAGGCATTCCTCTCTGTTTCTTCGCAAATTTGAACTTGTCATAGTCCTACCATAATTTATGCATGCGCAACCGCTGCTTGCAGGAATAGTAGCTTACAGTCTTCCAGCGTTCGAACGTGTATTGCCGGCGTATTGGCTGGTCCGTTTCCGATAATCGTAAACGCCTTCACTTGTATCTTGTACTCTGTGTAGGGGTCCAATTCGGAGAGTATGTGATCGCGCCTTCCTGAGCCCAACACCTCCACTTCCTTCTGCAGTCCGTCAGGATTGAAAGGACTAATTTCTTCAGAGATGACCTGCAGTACATAGGCAAACCATACCACCGGAATCTTATCAAGATACTTAAGTTGACGTTTTCCATGAGCAAGTGAACAAACCGTACTATAGTCTGGCCAGTAAGAGTTGGCTATGGCATTCAAGGCGCGTTGCGTAAAATAGATTCACAATTGCGGATTTTTGTCCCTGCTTCGTGTACTCCTATTTAGCAGAAGTGCAAGCAAACTACACAGTACGACTTGAGTCCCATAGCCAACTCTCTTTGGCCAGACTATAGCGCACAGAGTTGGTAGAGCACCGCTTGAGTCAGCTCACCCTGTATCCCAAGATCTTTCCGTGCCAATGCAGGGCGGGTACTTCTGCCCAGCTGACGCGTATCTGTTTCGCCGTTTCCGGGGTGGCGGCGACGTTGTAGGGTGGAGCGGTGGGCTTTCCTTCGTATGTCTGCGTGCTCAGAGTCCGACTCTGTTCGCTGCGTCCCACTTCGTTGCCCGACACCATCCAGAAGTCGTAGACCGAGTAAGGAGCCAGTCCGTCCACCCGATAGCCGCTCTCCGACGCATCCACTGCCAACTCCGTCTACAAAGTACGTACACGTACTTACGCTTACACATACAGTACACCGGAAGTGAGGAGAGCACAAAATCTCGCCACATGAATGAAGAATCAAGAGAGTTTCCTGCAAGCAATACCGGTTTATTTTCTTCGCCGGTCTCTGCAAAGGAAGCGAAATTGTTGTTCGGGCTGCCTGAGAACGCTAGTCCTCGCAGCTGATTCGTTTCGGCTACATTCAGCTGGTATCCGAGAATGTAGCCAGTGGGCACTCCGTTCCAGTGGTATGATGGCAGTGGCTGAAAGACACAATCAACAAAGTAGGCGAACAGTACACAATGTAATGTACCTACATAAAGCACACAAGAGAGAGAAGTATGCACCGACAGTAACGTATCCCAACCCCAACAAACGAATGCAATGGAATGAGTTTTGTCAAGTTCTATGTGCGTAGCTTACAGTCCAAGTGACGGCGACTTCGGATGAGGTGATGGGTTCGGCGCTGATGTCAGCGGGCGGGCCCTCGGGCGTGTCCTGCAGCGTCTGGAAGGCGTCAGTCGGTGGACTCGGGGGACTGCCGCCCACCACGTTCAGCGCCACCAGACGCAGCACGTAGCGAGTGTATGGACGCAACTGCTGCACTTCGATCGAGCGCGCGTGAGGATCACTAGCACAAAACACACACAATGGTGCGCTTCAGACGTGCTCTGAGTTTGCTGCGAGCGAGTTCGCTCCGAGAAGCTTCCGAATTCGGAGCGTAATTCGGTTGTTCACACGTACACGTTATTGCTCCGAATAAACACGGCGCACTTCTTTTCTGTCGTTCACAAGAGGAGAAAGCAACGCGAAGCAGCGGTTATCACTTTGAGGAGCTTCACGCGCCGTGTCGTAAATTTTCTGCGCAGTTTTTTGTTTTTCTAATTAGCTCCGACTTTTGCTCCGAGAAGCCTCCGAGTTCGGAGCTGAACTCGGTGGTTCACACGTCTCCGAGTTTCAAACTCGGCAGTTCACACGTACGTTTGGAAAAACGGAGCGAGTTCGGAGCAAACTCGGAGGATTTACATGTTGAAGCATAGGCAGGGCTCCGAATTCGGAGCGAATTCGGAGTTCACGTCTGAAGCGCATCAGTCACTCAGGACTGCAATGTGAATGAGGTGGTACAAAGAATGCAATCTTGTCTGTCTAGCTGAACTACCGGATGCAGTACATATTGTACCTGATGTTGTAAACGTGAACCCAGGATGTGGAGGCTCCCACTTGCCCTTCCACAATCCACCGCGTTATAATCGTCTTTCCGTTGTACCCAGGAGAGAACTGTAGATGGACACTGCGCGACTGCACATTGCTCAGAGCCAGCGAAGAAGGAGGACCGGGCAATTCTGCAACAGACAACCAGAAAACATCATCCAAACTGTACACACCAGCACAGTACACGTATTCCCACCCAACCAACACACGCAGGCAGTCACAGCTAGCAAGAAAGAATCTAAAGTTACGAACTGGAAGAGCTACAACTACTCCACACAAGACTAGCAGCTGACCCGTGGCATACTACATCCGCTGAAACCCCTTGACCGTTTGCTCCATACAGCCCCATTCACAACGCATCGTCACACTCACAGCAGATGCACTGGACCCAAAGGCACACCCGAATCGGAGCAGACAAACCATACACGGTACCGTACGTTCAGTAAAAGGGCGGAAGAAAGACTGCACTGCACGAAAGAGAGCATCACTATTTATGTACACTACCACTACACAGTGCTTACTATCCCAGGAGATGTAGCCTAGAGGCATCAAGGAACAGGAACAATGCTTATCATAACGATTTTCAAACAGAGCAACTACAGGGTGGCCCGGCCAGAACAACCACAATACTCAAAAAGGCCATACTTCCGGGCCACCCTGTATTTTAATTCAGTACATAATATAACAAAGAATGGAATGTGTAGGTGATGATCATACCAGGTGGTACTCCGGATTCCATGGTAGACGTCTGACTGGGTCCTCGTCCCATCTGCGTACTGGCATACAGTTCGAAGGTGTACTGAGTGGAGGCGCTCAGTCCTTCCACCAGAAACTCCGTTTTCTTCGGGTCGATCTTCGCTTCCTTCGCCGTCGCCAGCTTCTGACCAGACACCCAGTACTTCAGTGTATATGCTACAATTGAGAAAAACGCCTTCGTTCTCGACTGCAGCACGTGCGTCACGCCAACGGTGCCACAACAAAAAATCACTTCGCCAGACGTTTATGCCAGTACTGTTCATAGAGAGAAGCTTTTTACCTTCAAGAATTCCGTTCGGTTCTTCCGGCGGGTCCCAAACAACTTTCACGGAGGAAAAGAGCACGTCATCGAAGCGCATCTTTGATACGGGGCCAGGAACTACAAGATACACGTACACGTGGCGCAACTTATTCCACTTCCACAGCATGTGCCTCCTACTAGCAACGAATAACATAGACTACATCTATAGAATATGAGCAGGTACGTACGTACTGTCTGATTTGGTGCGTACGAGCACCGGCAAACTGCGAGGCCCGTCCCCGGGTGCCGTGAACGCCAGCGTCGTCACGTTGTACTCCGTGAACTTGCGCAAGCCCGACACGTAGCTCTTGATGCGCTGCAGACTGTACGGCTCCACTGTTATCCATACGGCTGGCTCATCAATCCCCGGAGGACCGCGCCACAATTGCACCTGCAACATAAAGCACGTGAGTTCCAGCAGTGAATACCTGCAACAGTTGCGTATGAAGCTGATTCGCGGCTAAAGCTCAGATGGCCCCTGTGCCTTTTATTCACCACAAAACACGATGTGCTAGTTAGGTTAGCACGTCTGGAGGCACAAGCCTCATCACTGCAAAGATTGGAAGACTGCTATCGTAAGTGCTCCGCACCTTGTATCCAAGATTGACTCCTGGTATCATTTGTTGTGGCGGCGGCCTGAATGTCACCAGCACCGTCGTCGAATTCAACACTGTCGCATTAACACCAGAGGGCGCTTCAGTCGGAACTGGAACGAAATAACCGTCGCCCTTTGTCCCCGCCTCCTTCCAGCGCCAGTATTTATGCACAAGTGTTCACTCACCTCCTTCGAGCGTGGTGATGTACTGACTCTTGCTGAAGACGCCCATGCCTCGATTGTTATAGGCTGACACTTGTATCTCGTACTCTCGCCAAGTGATCAAATCTTCCAGCAGTGTATTGCGACGTCGACTGTCTGAGATGTTATGGCTGAGCCAGGGGATGTCCGGATAATTGGCCAGACGATATCGGACCAGATATCCCAGAATATCTCCGTTCCATTGGTCTGCAGGTGGCGGCTGCCACTGTATCATTATGGAGGATGAAGAGCGCGCGCTCCCCGCAACGTTACGAGGTGCCGCCGCAGGCGCTAAACAAACAAACGTACAGCACATCATAGGCTATAGGTATACTGTACATGGTTAGAGTATGCCATCATTCCTTTACGTTGTTGCGGCATGGTGACATTATTGGACTTGACGCTTGGGATTCCTGGTCCGAATCGATTGGCGGCGATCACTCGAAACTCGTAGGTGGAGGAAGGCTTGAGATTGTCCACCAGCACACTGCGCTGCTCCCGCCCAATATTCTCCACCGCGTTCTCCCAGTCAGACCACAAGCCTGAAGCAGCAAACATACGTACATACATAGTCATTCAACCCTTTCGCGACTATGTACTGTACGCACACTCACCCTGCACACCCAGTACGCGATACTGAACCAAATATTTGATGACTGGGGAGTTTCCGTCGAATCCCTCCGCCCAAGAGATGCGAATCTTCACTGGCAGAGTGTCGTTGACTAATTCCCCCTTTACGTGCAGTGGCATGCCTGGCTTCTCTGCAATACGCCCATTACATCGCACGGCACCAACCGTAGAGCAGGTTAGGCTCAAGCATGTAAACATCTTGTGCAATACGTACAGTAGAGAAGAGAGGCAAATGATCGTACCTACGATACTGAGGCGAGCGCTGACGCTTTGCGTTCCGAGCGGTGACGTCACAGTGCAAGTGTAAGTTCCAATTTTGGACGGACCAACCTGTCGAATGAAGAGATCTCCGTTTGGTCTCAGATCAATATTCCGGGAACTTCCAGCCGTCAACAGTTGACCCTACAGTATGCACAATACCAATCAGTTGAGCATAGCCACCCTCTAGTACACACCGTTGTGTAGAATAAGGCAGCACTGGTTGGTCCATCATCTCACATTGAAGAACCAATTGCGAGTGTAGGTTCTCGCGTCTTGTGCCACTTCGCAAGGAAAGACAATGTTGGAGCCGATCACCACGCTCTGATTCATCGGACCGTTCAAAATCTGACTCCGGCCTATTCACAAGCAACCACCATCAACAACTACGCACGTACGTACTGACAGATGACGTACGACTGGACAGTGTGTACCAGAAACAGCTGAGAGAATAAAGCGGCTACCTGCGACTTGCAGAAAAGCGCGAGCCGTCTGCTGGCCCAGTGAACTTCGCGCGATGCACGTGTACCAGCCCGCGTTCCTCACTCCCGTTCGAGTAATAATCAAATCCCCATCATCCTCCAGGCGGTAATTTAAGCCATCCGGATTCACATCGGAACCTACACCAAGTACAGACAACATGCACAACAACAACCACACAGCCAGTGGCTCTGACAAACAACGCGTGAACAGAAGGAACCGAAGGATGCCGGGTACTGTGGGGTAAACCCGGCCATGGGGCAAACCCGGCCACCTAAGCTCCTTTGAACTAGCCTTTTCAGCAAAAGATGAACCAAATAGCTCATTTGAAAGAGGAGAGTTCACGGAATCGATCGATATCATACTTGTCTCAACCGGTCCAATGGTTGTTGAGATATGCAGCCCTGAAACTTAGGTGGCCGGATTTTCCCACGGCCGGGTTTACCCCACAGTACCCTTCAAACAAACCGTTGAGTCTCCAGGAGATGATGGGAGGCGGAGCGCCGGAAGCGCGACACGGGAGCCGGAGTTCCTGTCCGGCGGCCACGGAGACGTTGCTGGGCATCTGGACGAGCTGGGGAGCGTCGGCCTGCGTACGGAGCCAGGTGCCAGTGAGCAGGGAGCCGGCGGCGTTGCCCGCTTCGCACTGGTACACGCCCGTGCTCGCGTCCGTCACCGACGCGATGTACAGACTCCCCGTCTCCCCGTCCAGACGCAGCGGAGGATTGCTCGGGCAGCACTGCAACACCAGTCAGCAACATAAGGTATGTTCGTTCAGAGAAGTAGACAGGCCTACTTGCTCGCACTGAACTAGGCGGTTTTGCAGGTTGCGTTGAAGCATAGGAGCTGAAGTCGACTACCCTGGTCTGGGTCTGCTCCACATTCTTCGGCTCCCATACTTCCACGCGTACTGCAAAGACTGACGAGCCATACGTGAAAATTGGCCATACTTACGTACCTCTAGTTCGCTGGTAAGGTCCTGTGCGTTAAAGAACCACTTGGGCGTGGGCTTGGGTATGCCGCTGGTGTCGCAGGGTAGTTCCACTTGCTGTCCGAGCGACGCCGGAGTCCGAGGCGCCATTCGTCTTCGCACCGCCGGCGCCTCGTAGACCGTGATCCAGGCTTGCTCCCGCGCCACGTTGAAGGAGCTGCGCTCCGCTTCGCACGTGTAGCTGCCGCCGTGCTTCAGCGGATCCGGATTGCGCACTGTCAGATCGCGACCGTAGTTTCGAATATCATACGTCAGACCGTCCGCCGCCACCAGCGATTCGTTGTGCAGCCATCGCAGTTGCAAACTACGCAGCGCCCTCAAAACAACAACTGGCTAAATTCGAATCCATTCATCCCCATAGCTGCCAATGCACATATTACGTATATGCGGTACACCCGTGCCATACGAATAGCGGTGCACGCACATACCGCGATTGAGCAACGCAAGAGAGAGTGAATGAATTGTTGTGGCTGTCACGGGTTCCTCCATCGCCCGACTTGTAGAAGACGGCATTTTGAGGCGCCAGCACAATCTGAGGATCCGAGCTTATGGCCGGCAACGAATCTGAAACATACACCAAACATGCTGTACGTACTGTACCACATTCACTTATTTGTTGCTCCCTTCTGTTTACAGTAATAGTGTATCATATGCAGCTGTCCGGCAGTCAATGCACAACATGTCATTTATGTTCATCCAAATACTCAGCATGCCTGTAAATCAGTCGTTATCTATTCTTGCGTTGGCATAATGCATTGCGCTCACGCTGTGCAGTGGCCAAAGTTCAAGACTAGCGTCTATCATTGCAACAAACAACATTTGCCGGAATGTGCGATGCGATAACGCCCACCACCATTTCTCCACCTACACACAATGCCTGTTGAATAGGTGTGTCAAGTTTTCGCAAAAACTCCCCCGTACACTCTCCGGAAGGCAAACCACTCTGCTGGCAGCAGAAAAGGTGGGAACAACGGTGAGATGACATGACGGCGAGGGGCAAAAGCAGCAGGTGTGCAAAAGCGAAAAGAAAAGGGAACTTTCACCGCAATTCGCATCAGGCCGTCGCGTCCGCCAAAGTTTATTTGGGTTACGGGTGGGCAGTGCGCGCCAAGTAGCGGACAACACACAGGAGTCGCCTCTCTTTCTTTCTTTCACACCTCCTTCTTTTCAATCTCTACGGTCGCCTTTCGGCGTCGTCCGCTCTTGCTTCAGGTAATCCTCCTCCTGAGAAGGTTGAAGAAGAAAGAGAGACTCAGATCAGACCAAAACGCACCTCGCTCAGAAACTGAACACTCTTGGACGAAAGTCTTAATGAGAAAACGGAAGACCTTCAGGTGCAGGCACGGGGTGTGAATTAGCCGATTCAAGGACAAGAGACAGCAAACGAGTTTCAATTTACCACCCCCGTCCTCTTCAATCTCCCGTGATTGACTGACACCTTTCCTTCCCGTTTTGCCCTGTTTTCCACTGAAAATCATAGTACATGCCATGCGAGTACACAACACCTGCTGCGACCACCCCTACACATACCCCTGTACCAACCCCACCTGCACATTTGTGCTCTAGTACTCTAAACGGCCCATGATAGCAACCGTGTGCATCCCATAAAGACAGACAGTTGTTCATATTGTCGCTGTCTGCTTGAAACATACCTACTTGAGTCTATGGGCCCTGTCATTGAATAAGGAGCCGATACAACCCCTCGGCAATAGTGTATGCTCAAAAGAAATCCACTCGAATATCAATCTCAATCCACCTGGCGTCCCATCATTACACGGGCCGGACACAATAGGAACAATCAATGGGCCAAGATGTTTACATTGGCGTTGGGTGGCCGAAGGACTCCCAGAGTTCATGACGTGTACTTATTACTTTTCTTTCCCCCCAGCATGGCGAGGTCGCAAAGAAATGCGACTCTGTTTGAGTTGCAATTTTGCTCAGTGCCATTCAATGGCAACAAGGAAGTGGCTCCGCTTGCCGTCACAGCTGTGGATCTGCCTGCTTTCAAGCCTCATGCCATTCGACATCCAATCTCATCATGATGTTGAAGTGGCTTAGAAGCATCGGCATACTATCCAAGCCCGTTAGCCGCATTATGAGAGATTACGTACTCGTTTTGACGAGGAATGAAAGCATATTCTCGTAAACCGACGCCTAAAAAATAGTGAGAAGCGGAGTCATATAGCCACATCTGCAAATCAGATGTAGCAGCTGCTAATGTTCCAACGCCTCAGCCCTCGGCTCGTTTTTCCTGTTTCTAAAGAAAGAAACAAGCACAGGGCATCAGCTGCAAAGTTACGGCTACTACTTCCCCCGTTTTCAATAATCCAGTATAGCTATTGCTTCATCATCACGAGCAAACTGAAAATGAGTAGTTTGTGGCGGTGCGAGTCGCAAGATTTCACCACCCCCGGCGCTATCTATTTTCTTTCGCCTGTGACAATACTGGCACTTACTTACCCAGTCGGAATTGCGCACACATTTGCCCAGTGGGTGTCTTCGGCTGGAATCCATAACAAATTGTTTGCATAAGCTAGACGTTACACTTGAAAGCGCAACTAAAGCCACTTTCGATCCCAGCCAAGCTAATGCGAAAGGACACAACAAGCATTCACTTACATGTATACTTGTTGCATTAGAAAACATGGTTGATTGATTTTCTTCGACTACATTTATTATTCGTCTCCACCCGGTTCGACCCTTTTCTCTGCCGCCCAAACCTTCAGTTCACACCTGTACCTTTGTTGACATAAGCGATAAAGTCCCCTAGTTCAACAATCCACAAGCAAAGCCCCACTTGGCACCACATGTCTGCAATCTGTGACTATCAAAACAGAGACTGCATGCTAAACTTGACGGAGGGTCATATCGAAAAGAAAGACCTGCAATCTCTCGATCTAACCTCAACAACAATCCGTGTCGTGTCCTTTTCCCCAGTCCCCAACCACCGGCCACTGCCCACCCCCTCTGTTCTTTGCCCACTTTCCTTTATGGCTCATCGCATTTCTGACGATAGGAAAACCCCGTTCAGGTTGTTTGATTCTGTGCCAAAGTTTATTGCTTGCTGTCCTCCGTCCCTTTCTCATTTCATTTGTGCGGGTTGAGTGGGGCTTGTGAGTGTGAGCGATGGCCGATGGCGGGCGGCAATAGAGGCCAGGCGGGCGACGATTAATTCTGTTCTGAACAGAAGAAAAGTGTCACACCGCCCCTGTCAGTGCGTGGGTCAAGTCCAGACAATCGGCCCGAAAGAGCGTCTCATCTTTCGCCTAACCAACCTGCCGTGTCTAATTTGCGCTCTTTTGACTACTGTCCCCCAACCGGCGACTCCGTTGTTCCCCTTGCCTCCTCTTTCCCCCTGTCTGCTGCCCTGCCACGAGCAAAATAGAAAGAAATCTCGGAAATCCCGTCCCTGCATACTTTTGCCAAAGTAAGTTGTTTAGTAGTGTCCTTAGTCGGTGTTATACCGCTACATCGATCGGCTGAGCTGCAGAGCAGAGCAGAGAGTTGAGTTGTGGGCTGGGCAGTGCACGATCCTTCCGCCTTCTCACACACCGAGCGAAAGCAGCATCCAACCCACGCCGCCGCCACGCAACACAACAACAACATGACACATACAATGCCTGCCCCACTCATAACACGGTAGCCACGCTCTCTCCAAATAACCAAGGGGGAAGGCGGAGGAGCGAAGAGGAAACGCCATAGCGCAACAGTGCATAGAAATTCTTTGTGAATCGACGGAGAGCGACAGCGACGGCCAAGCGAAACGACGAAACCAGTTTCCGTTGACGACGGCAGGCAGCCAACAGCCTCGACTCCTTCACTCCACTCCACGTCGCATTGAATCGACGGCCCGCGGAGGACGTGTAACCGCGTTCCCCACGTACGTACGTACCTACGTGAAAGTCGAGTGACAAACGCGCCTTCCCTCACTCTCCACACCAACAATGGGAGAAACAAACCCTGCAGGAGTTGATCCTTCCGCCGCTCACTGCAATCTGCCCGCCCAGGCCCACCACCTTACACCACAATCCACTCTACACACTTTACTACGCCATATAAAATTTATAGCCCTACCGCAATTTCGGCGATTGAGCGAGCGAGAAAAAGAGAGAGTTATGTTCCCGCATTCACACTTCAACCTCTCCGCAGCATAAACAACTTTGCAGCAGCTGTAACCAACCATCAACCAGCAGTCAGTTGGTTTCACGATGTGAGAATAATAGCCCCTTGCTGCTGGTGGTCCGTCACTTATTTTGCGCCTCTGTCCCCCTGTTCCTACATTCTTCTTTGGACAATGGAAATACCCTATCTCACTCGCAGCCAATGAATGTTGCCTTGCTCTGGCTGGCCTAGGTACATAATAGGGCGCGTATGTACTGGAATTACAGAGCTCTCTCTCCAACCAAGGTAACAAATACTAGAAGGCGACACACATAAAATTCGAGAGCACTCGAAAACTACTCCGCCAAGTCCCCCACCCCAGTCACAGTGCCTCAAGTGGAGTCAGGGATTCAAGAAATAGAGGGGCGCCCAGAAAAAAGCCATCTTCCTCAGACGAATTAGGGGCACGCAGTCACCAACAAGAAAGAATAGTACTCGTGGCTACACACAGATAGACAGGCCCCAGCCGGTGTCAAGTACTGACCCAAGCAAAACACAAGAAATTCTATAATACCAACCACATGCTGCTCCCCCTGTCGCTCTGGGCCTGATACACGCTCTTCTCCCTACACGTCAAACGGATATCGAGTAGAATACGTAGTAGCAGACAGTCGTCTACTACACAATCCGTCTAATAGAAATGCGCAGTCACGGCGCCTCGTTTACCGTGTAAAATAAAGCGACGCCTCGTTTCAAATGCTACGCCGTTGTAATTTTAGACCCTGACTGATGCGTTTTTAAACGTGCGTACACGTGGGTGCAGTTTGGGATAGATAGAAGGCGGTGTGGTGTTGCTTACTGGAGATGGTGACGAGGTAGACAGGGCTGTTAGCGTTGTGTCGAGGGAGACGAGCGTGTGTGGCTTCCACGCGATAAGCACCCGAGTGTCCATCAGCCACATTCAAGACTATCAAGTCACCGCTGGACGAAACGTAGTGAGTGAGATTAGAAGATATCTGCACATACAGCACACCATACGCAATAATGAATGCGTTCATGTTCCACCGTAAAAGAAAAGCATTAGGGAAATGAGAAAGGGACTTACTTACCACAGAATCGTAATGATACCACTGCCACCGCACATCCTCCACTGGCTGAGCATCCAAGGCTGGAGGACGAAGACGAAAGAAACTCTCTCGACTCGTCTGCACCCGAAAATTCACACCACCCTCCGAGAACGAGCCCAAATCTACAACACATCACAACAACAGTAGGCAACACTCCCTGTCCAGTAGGCAACATCACCACACAATCATGCACAGTATCAACAGCCATGTACAGTTACTGAGACGTGTCGTGTGCTCGTGCCAGTGCGCGTACGTACATACATACAACTCCTGACACAACATATAAATCAGCAAACTCACAAGCGACAGTGAGATTTGTCAGAGGGCCGAGCGAGGAGCCGAACTGATTCTTGGCAATACAGCGATAAGATCCCTGATCTGTTCGAGTTGAAGCGTCTAAGCTGAGAAAGCTGGCAGCCAAAGAATAGCCGCCCAAAGGCACACCGTCCTTCAGCCAACGATATTCAATAGGCGCAGAGCCAACTGCGCGACACGGAATACTCACCGCAGAACCTTCAGGCACTACTAAAGAAGCCTGAGGCGATGACGGCTGAGACATCAAAGGCGGCTGCTCCTCCTGTCTAGGCCCCACAGGCCTCAACTGACACCGAACACTGCTCAAACAGAGCAGCAACAGCAGAACACAGCCTAAAATATTCAGGCAATTTGAAAAGAAAGACTACTACGAAAAAGAAAGTCATACCTGTGGCCACTAAGCTGAGTAATCCATACATAGCTGTGAATCAGGTCGCGCTAAATAATCCGACCGGAAGCTAAAATCCGTTTGGACAGTTGCTTATCCAATTTAGCGCATAAATAGTAGCTTCATATTTTGCGATGCTCAGAGAGATGGCGTTCATTTTTTCCACTCCATTTCTTCGTATGTATTTCTTATCTTACACACTCGCTCGCGTCGCGTGGGTTCCACTCTTCTCGTTCTCTCCTTCCTTTCCTGTCTGTCTTTGTATTTCTTTTCTTTTATCTCTCTTTTTCAAACGCAACATTTTCGGGCGTTTGCTTGCCTTTGCAACTTGCGTAATTTCGAAACTGCAATAAAATGTCCATGGTATTCCATGGCACTTGGCAAAGTCACTCATTACATTAGAAGTCCTGTGCCAAGCCACCGCAGCGCAGGTCAGTGTTGCCAGTTTTGGAGCGTTTGCTCCAACTTTGGAGCATTTTGACCCCCCTTTGGAGCAAAAAATTTGACTTAGCACTTTTGGAGCTTTTCTGGAGCTTTTGGAGGTGTGGCCATAGGGGAGACAATTTTTTTCTGATGATGAAAATTGATGAAAATTCCTTTACCACCACCAACAACGAGTGTATTGTCCAACTGTTTTGAGTGTGGGAAAGTGGAAAGTGTGTGTGCTGTGCTGTTTGAGTGCTGTGCTCTGTGTGTGTTGTCATGGCGCGTTCACCAGATGTCCGTACGTCCGTCGTCAATTCATAGAGTTCTGCCATCCGTCCGTCCGTCAAATATGGGTTGAAGAACGAACGTACGGACGTCTGGTGAACGCGCCATCATGCTTATATTGCATACAGGAGGATAAAGTTGGTGGACAACTGCAATGCGTTCCGGCCCCCCCCCCCCCCCCCCCCCCGGTCGTCGCTTTTACAGCTCAATATACATTTGGAGCAAAACCACGAACGCTCCGCGCTTTTGTCTCCTGAGAACCTGGCAACACTGGCGCAGGTTTCATTCAATTTTCATATCCACATCCACTGGAGAGAGATTATAGAGAAGGTTGCGGGCGCAGACAAGCAAGGAGATGTTGCGGAGGAAGCTTCATCCGTTTCCTCTCCTGTTTTTCCTCCATTCCAATAGAAGATGTTTGACGTCCACTCCAAGAGCGAGCTCCTCATCCACTGCCATCGACAAGCTGCTGATCGCGAATCGGGGAGAAATCGCGTGCCGTATTCTGCGTACGGCGAAGCGACTGGGTATACAAACGGTGGCTGTGTTCAGTGAGGCGGACAGGGAGTCGCTTCACGTCGCCTTAGCAGATGAGGCCTATTGTGTAGGCCCTGCCCCCTCAGTGGACTCCTACCTCAGGCAAGACAAAATTCTGGATGTGGCCATGCGCACTCGAGCTCAAGCCATACATCCCGGATATGGATTCTTGTCCGAGAACGCGGAATTTGCTGAGCTGTGCCAGAGGGAGGGGGTGATCTTCGTGGGTCCGCCTGCCAGTGCCATACGCGACATGGGTATCAAGAATGCAGCCAAACGCATCATGACAGAAGCTGGAGTGCCAGTGGTGGTCGGATACCACGGAGACGACCAGTCAGATGAGAGGTAAGAGCCAGATCGTTGGGCTGTCACGTACACTGCTGGAATGTACAGTGCGCTGTATGTACTTGCCGCACATGCAGGGTACATGTATGTACAGTACCGTATTTACCGGTGCATAACCCCCCCCCCCCCCCAATGCATAACCCCCTATACCCCCATATTGGCAAAACATAAAAAATGCCCAATGCATAACCCCCCTATGCATACCCCCATATGGACTGTACAGTACCTGAACTTACCTATGTAAGCTGGTCATATAGTACCCATAGCCACTCCCACACCAAGCTAAGATGCCTATAAGCCTGCTTGGGGGTGTATTGTACTAGAATAACCGTGTTTTGACCTCAATTATACCCTAAAACACGTGCTTTTGACCTAAAAAATATGCCTCTGCGCACCTCTCAAAAACATAAAAAATGCCCCATGCATAACCCCCCCCCCCCCCCCCCCCTATGCATACCCCATATGGGACCTCTCAATTTTTACGGTATGTCAGAGAAGTGACGTTTACCAACCAATCAAATATCCGACGGTAGCCTAATAGCATCGCGTGGTGATTATGTACTGTCTGTACGCTAAGATGGGAGAGTAGAAAGAAGACAGAATGAGCCAAATTTGAGGACGTACGCGACGCGCGCGTGTTGTTTTAGATTGCGGTCGGAGGCTGGGCAGATCGGGTATCCGGTGATGTTGAAGGCTGTGCGAGGCGGAGGCGGCAAAGGCATGCGTATCGCGCAGTCAGAGTCGGAGTTCCAAGCGCAGCTCACCTCCGCCAGACGAGAAGCGGCCAAATCTTTCGGCAACGACGAGATGATAGTGGAGCAATTCGTGCGAGATCCTCGTCACGTGGAAGTGCAAGTATTCGGCGACACTCACGGCAACTACGTCTACCTCTTCGAAAGAGACTGCAGTGTACAGAGAAGACATCAGAAGATCATAGAAGAGGCGCCGGCGCCTGGCATCGGCGAAGAAACGCGCGTTTCCATCGGAGAAGCCGCTGTGCGCGCAGCCAAGGCTGTGGCCTACGTAGGCGCCGGCACTGTAGAGTTCATCATGGACCCGCAGCACCGCTTCTTCTTCATGGAAATGAACACGCGGCTGCAAGTGGAACACCCTGTCACAGAGATGATCACCAACACGGACCTGGTGGAGTGGCAGCTGCGTGTGGCGCAGGGGGAGCCGCTTCCATTAACCCAGGCAGAGTTGAGTATAGTCGGGCACTCGATGGAAGCTCGCATCTATGCTGAAGACCCGGATCAGGAGTTCATGCCCGGGGCAGGCCGACTGTTGCACTTGCGCGAGCCCTCGCCCAGACCGCCGTATCTGCGAGTGGAGACGGGCGTGGTGGAGGGAGACGAAGTGTCCGTGCACTACGACCCCATGATTTCCAAGCTGGTCGTCTGGGGCCCCGACAGAACCTCCGCACTGCGTAGATTAGACTCGGTGCTGTCCAAGTATCACGTGGTGGGCCTGTCAACGAACATCGCCTTCCTTCGACGCCTGCTCGCGCACTCGGAATTCGCGGCTGGCAACGTGTACACGGATTTCATACCCGATCACAAGGAAGAGCTCTTTCCTTCCTCCGCTGATCGGCTGCGTATCTCCGCCGAAGCGCAGTGCATGGCAGCATTGGCTATGATACAGCGACAGCTTACTCAGGTAGTAAGTACGATGTAAGTAGAGTGACGTCATAAGAGGCGTCGCGTGGGTAGGTGATGGTCTTGTAATACAGTACGTACATATTCATACGTAGTACATTTCAACCAACTCCGATACTCCCGGAAACCACCCGCTCCCCGTTTCGTGGACAAATTTTTAGTCGCCTCCAGTAGAAAACCTTGATCGAGCTCGGCCGTCAATTCTTGAGCAACTAACGGACCCGGACGGAATATCGGAGCTGGTTTAAGGTCTCACGCTATAGTTTCGGAGCCAACTTTGAGGCTTCGTCGTAGCCGTTGTACGCAAGATAAAAGTGATCCGTCATAATGAGAATAAAGTATCATTCTTCCTCTACACGTACACCAAACGGCAGCGCCAAAGCTCTTGTATTCGGCGCAGTACGACACGCCGAAGAACACCATAAAAACCATGCGATTTGGGTGTTCCGAAGGAACCACTGGGTATTTTTCAACATGCGGCACACCATTCAACGCGTCTTGACGAGAGGAATCGATCGGTACCTGCGGCGCCTCTCTACGTTGCCTCTACGCAAAGTTATCCAAGAAAAACGTGTTTGAAAAAGTTATCGTTTCAATCAAGAATAGCGCCACGGAGAGGCCGTTTCAAGAGGCGCTCTATGGCGCGTCAAAGAGATCGTGTAACAAGCTTTCGATCGATATCTTGATCTCCTCTCAACTCGCTTTCGTTGGCTCAGGAGAGCCTGGACCGAATTTATCAAGAAGTCCATGCATAGACAGTTGTCCCTGCATAGTACGAAGACGAGCGCAGACAGCGCGACTGGAGCGGAAACAGCGAACGGAAAACAAGCAGACGGATGATCGTATGGTGTCAGGAAGTGAAAACAGCTGAAATTAGATATCACCAGATACTTCAGTAGTAGTACAGGAGTCCACGGCTCAGAGATCTATAGTGTGAGACCTTAACGTAATGTTTTGTATGTGTGTGTACTGTGTGAGACTGTGCCGCAGGTGGTGCGTCAGCCGGGCTTTCGACCTCGGGACCCGTTCAGCGCCGTCGATTATTTTCGCGTGAACATGGAAGAAGAGCGCGTGATCAGCTTTCAACTGGATTCCCAACTATTCCACGCGCAAGTTCGTTTTCTGCGAGATGGCAGCTACACCATGCGCTTGCTCGATAATTCATCCGAGCCAAGAGAGGAAATCGTCGTCAGAAGCAGCGGTATGAAATCCGCCGACTCCGGTATATGCGAATCCATCGAATTCGAATGCGAACTGTACCTGCCGCATCAAGAACTGGCCGGCATTCACAGGGCGAAAGTTGTCTGGCTTGACGACAACACCTTCCATCTATTCACCAAGGACGGAGAGTATGAGCTGAAGGTGCCGCAACCCAAGTGGGTACAGGAGACGATGGAGCGTGGGGATTCGGCACTGGCCGGCGCTTTGGCTCCAATGCCCGGAGTGGTGGAAAAAATATTGGTGAATGCTGGTGATGAGGTCACTCCTGGACAACCCCTCGTTGTACTGGTGGCAATGAAGATGGAATACGTCATCAAGTATGTTCTTTCTTATGAGCCTCTCACGTGCACAGTTTTTGAACGAAGTTCTACGTATACACTTCACAACTATTTAGGTACTAACTGAATGCCTCCATTGTCTCACTTTTCAGAGCTCCAGGGCATGAGGTGGTGTCAGAGGTGCTATGCAAGGAAGGCGAACATGTGGCCAAAAAGGCGCAGCTGCTTAAATTTGTGACGGGACAACAGCAGGAAACCGAAAAGGCACAAGCGTGATAGGCTTGTCGGTAGTAGGCAACAGCAAAATGATGAATTTAGCCGAAGTCAATGCTGTTTTCATCGTACGCATCCAACTGACAGTCTTCCACAGTTCTTGAATGCAGATTGTACAGTTGAAAGGCGAATTTGTTGCGCATGAATGAACCCTAGAAATGCACTGCTTTCATGACTCGTATTATTGTCGTGCGTGCGATTGCTCATTTGATTGCAATTTTTTTCAGTGAACAGGTAGGTGAGAAAACCATTGTTGCATATAGGTTAAGATTGATTGGTGCAAACTGTAAGTACACATACCGGATTTGTAATGGTGCATCCCTCTTTCGGATGAGACAGAGTAAATGACTCATACTTGTCGCAAACCACCACCAAATCGGGCAGAGGATAAAGACCAAGAGCGTGATCGTAGTCCCAGTAAACGGGCGAAACGTGGATCGGCAGTGGACACAAATGCCCTTGAGATAGCAGTGTCTTGCAAAACTAAAAAGCTATAATAAGTAACATAATCTGACTCGCTCCTTCCGGTGCAGATACTGTACGTATACGGTTGCATGGCATCTCGAGGCGTAGCTTGAGCTTCCCCTAAAAGCGCATACTAGTACGTACATGAGTGGGTATCTCCTGTTGTTTGGCAGGTAGTTTCAATGCGTTTCTGCACATTTTCTCCACAATATCCTCTCTGAACACCACGATTTCCTGCGTACAGTACTGCAGACGCGCAGGGTTGCTGGTGAAATGACAGTTGGGCACCTTTGACAACACCGGAGCAGTGACGGCGGCAGGAAGAGAGGGCCTAGATAAGCAAAGAAATGCTACAAACGATGAAAGAATAAAAGCACGCAGTTGGTCAGGGATATTATTCGGGTGTGAGTCCGTTTACCGCGGGAGAATATTGCCCAAGCAAGGGTCAGTCAAACTGGGAACAAACACAAAGCTACTCCGCTCTGTCAAGTCCGGGTGGCGCTGCAGAACATCTGACAACTGCTTGAAGCCATCTGCACAGCAGATCCCAAAATGAGCATCGCGAAATTGCGGTACGGAGGAAAATAATGTACGTACAGTACATAATCGACAACTAGTGAAAACGTAACAACTAGTAAGCACCTTTGAGTTGGGCGAAATGTTTGTTGCCGTGATTTTTGGAGGTGAAGGAGCCGCAGAAGACAAAGCAGACGGGCGGATTGGCGCTGTAACCATTCAGCATCATGTCAAGCTTCTCGAATACCTACACACCCAGAAGGAGCGATATACAGCACGCACTACACGGCAACACATCACTGCTATAGTCACAGTAAGTCAAGCGAGAGTTGTCATTGGGAATTTGCCCGCTCTGCGCAAATTTCGCTCCCGCAGAAGAGGAGAAAGAATTTTCATTTGCCGCAGCAGACAACTCCCTACCGGAATGACCATAGTTTGAACGTGGGCATCGATACGTACTACAGTACTGTAGCTCATCATGTCGTACAATAGATCTGTCGAGCCAGAGATCAGAGGCGAAGACGATGGTGGCGTTTGGATTGCGCTTCTCCAGTTGCTTCAGTTTCACAGAGTCAGCCACACAGTTTTTGGACGGACCGCCGAAGAAATTGAGTCGACCAAACTGAGCTCGCGTCTCCGCAGCTGCTTCCATGGGTGGAAAGCCGAGTCCCGTCACATGCAGGACGCCTTCCTCCAACCATCCCTCAGCCAACACTACGCACTGCTCGCAGAACAAGCCCGTATGCAACTTCTACAACAGACAGCAGCGGCTCACCTTCGCAGCTTCACTGCATAAATACAGGCTAGTGTAGGCATGTACGTACTACTTGTTTCATCCTGTTCTTCAGTGTGTTGAAGAGCGCTTCTCTGGAAATGCACCTTAGGTACCTTTTTATGGTCCAGCAGCCATTTTCCAAACATATTGGGACTTCCGCATTACATTGCTGACCAGTTTGCAATTTAACCCCTCCTGTATGCTGAGATACGGCTGCTGGTTGGCACAATTTTCCCCCCCACTTGCCCGCCACTTTTTTCAAAAATTCTTAGCATCATTCTACTCCATTTTCTTCGCAGATTTCGGTTTGGGGCATGCCCCTTCGATATTTTGATGAAAACACCATAAAAATTGACGAAAATGATCAAATTAGCCAAAATTACCGCGTTTTGGACTATATCACGCCATATTCATCAAAATATCGAAGGGGCATGCCCCAAACCGAAATCTGCGAAGAAAATGGAGTAGCATGATGCTAAGAATTTGTGAAAAAAGTGGCGGGCAAGTGGGGGGAAAATTGGGCCTACCAGCAGCCGTATCTCAGCATACAGGAGGGGTTAAATTGCAAACTAGTCAGCAATGTAATGCGGAAGGCTCAATATGTTTGGAAAATGGCTGCTGGACCATAAAAAGGTACCTAAGGTGCATTTCCAGAGAAGCGCTCTTCAACACACTGAAGAACAGGATGAAACAAGTAGTACGTACGTAGGCATGCAGAAGCAATCATATTTGCAATCTTACGATGCCTTCTGTGAAGGCCAATTCTACGGTTCCAGTTAGATCCTCCAGAAATAGCTTTTCCTAAAATACAAGAGCGATACAGTAGTCCATCTGGCGCGATTCTTTCCATGGGTCGGTGCCCGTGCTGCGCAAATTGCTTTTACATGTACTCCCGCAGAATCTGAACACGTTCCAAACTCCGAGAAAAATCCGTACTGAATGAGTATTTTTTTGCTGCACAGGCAAAGGCTCAAAGACAACTTCTCGCTGGATGGACTCTAATTATTTACTAAAAGGACAAGCCGTCCATTGTACATAAGGACGACATGCGTACAGCTTTTAGCCGACACAGCATTCCGAGCACAACTGCACTATTCACACGCCCAGGGGCTCCCATCAGATCCGCTACAGTTTTCAGCTACAATAAAACACAACAAACATATTTACAGAACAGTATCACAGACGTCTGCCTCGAAATGTTCATCATGTACAGTACAGGACACGAACAGAATATGTAGCAACCTGAATCTTGCGTTCGCCTCCAAGCCACCCAGAAGAGGCAGAGAATAGGCTGTGTCTTTGCGTACGCTAAAGCATAAGAGTAGGTAGGTACGTACAGAACATATGATACTGTTTCCATAATGTCAAAAGGACATCGCTATCATACCTGTAGAATATTTACAAATCGGGCCATGTAGAAATTCCCCTTCGATTTTGCAGCGCCGTGTAAGTGCAAATCAGGCAGATGTCTTTCCTTGTGCCTGAAAAGCATGAAAAATGCAACATAATCCATCGTGCTTCAAATAATCAACAGCCAAACAGCAATAAAAAGAAGCGGTCCATACAGGATGTATTTCTTTTTCTCCGTGTCAAATATGTATTTCGGTGTTGTGAAGGCGTCGATCACGTTGAACATATTGTCTTCTTCATTCTCCGATTGGCTACACTCTTGAATAGCAGCATCCAATGAACTCTCGTCGATAACTGGCGATATAACTGCAACACACACGCACAGAAAATAAAGCAGAAGCTAATTATAGTCAACACACTGAGAGAATGCGGAGTTTTCCGAAGTAGCGGAAAGTTTTTCGGGCAAAATTAGCACAAAACTGCAAAAAGTCCATAAATTCACGCAACAATGCCTTACGCGACTTCAGAAATATCCGCATTTTCACCATAAACGAACCGCGTGCAGAATAGGTGTACGTATTTCAGTACGTGGAAGTTTGCGCACTGATTCCACAATTTTCTCGAGCCATTTCGATCGCTCCAGCTCGTTATCCACACGCTCCAGCTTCTTCTCCAATGATCGAGCGGCGTCTCTGTAACACATTCAGCTCAGGTAGGCACGGACATACACAACACACATACAGTTGCCGTTGTCATTATCCTAGTGTAGAGCGTCGTTTTATTTTATCTATCTACTCACAGTTTGATAGAAAATCCATGTAGCTTGAAGATAGCACGAATCTCTGAGGATAAGCCTTGGGATAGCACTGTTTTCTCATGTTCCCATTCGTGCTTTGTTGTAGAGGGATGAGCGGATGAGGAGAGGCGCAGAACGGCCGAGGAATCGAAGTTGCAGCTGCAATTTTTCCCGCGCTCGCGCGCCATTTCCGATCCTGCTGCGGTTATTACCTTGTGCAATATCCTCGCTTCCGCGCAAAACGCGAACGTTCTCTGAACAGTCTTCCCGTTTTCTTCTTTACTGGGTGGTCGGTTCTTTTTCTGCTCTTTTTCTGTTTTTGCCCAAGCGCGAGCTGCCAGCCAGACGGGCGAACATGTGTTTCGGAAAGAACAAGAAGGCGAAGGAGGAGAAGAAGGCGGCGATGTGGCACCGCTCGCTCCGCCACCAGCAGCAGCACCAAAGGCTCCAGCTCCAGCTAAACCGGCGGCAGCCCCTGCTCCAGTACATACACCAGTCTCAAAAAATCGCCCCCCCCCGTTCTTCGTAGAGGTCGTCGTCTTCTATTGGCGCAGGCGGCGGCGCGGGAGGAGATGGAGCTGGGGGTCCGGAGCGCGAGCTCTCTCCGATTTGGGCGGCGGCGTCTTGGAGGGTGCTTTCTTCTTCTCCTTTTCTTCGCTCTTCTTTGACACAGTGTTCGCAGATTGGGTGGGCGCTGAGACTGGGAGTACTGGAGCAGGGGCTGCCGCCGGTTTAGCTGGAGCTGGAGCCTTTGGTGCTGCTGCTGGTGGCGGAGCGAGCGGTGCCACATTCGCCGCCTTCTTCTCCTCCTTCGCCTTCTTGTTCTTTCCGAAACACATGTTCGCCCGTCTGGCTGGCAGCTCGCGCTTGGGCGAAAACAGAAAAAGAGCAGAAAAAGAACCGACCACCCAGTAAAGAAGAAAACGGGAAGACTGTTCAGAGAACGTTCGCGTTTTGCGCAGAAGCGAGGATATTGCACAGGGTAATAACCGCAGCAGGATCGGAAATGGCGCGCGATGGAAAAAATTGCGAGCTGCAACTTCGATTTCCTGCGTGCCGTTTTCTGCGCCTTCTCCTCATCCGCTCATCCTCTCACAACAAAGCACGAATTGGGAACATGAGAAAACAGTGCTTATCCTCAGAGATTCGTGCTATCTTCAAGCTGCATGGATTTTCAATCAAACTGTGAGTAGATAGATAAAATAAAACGACGCTCTGACACTAGGATGATGACAACGGCAACTGTATGTGTGTTGTGTATGTCCGTGCCTACCTGAGCTGAATGTGTTACAGAGACGCCGCTCGATCATTGGAGAAGAAGCTGGAGCGTGTGGATAACGAGCTGGAGCGATCGAAATGGCTCGAGAAAATAGTGGAATCAGTGCGCAAACTTCCACGTACACTGAAATACGTACACCTATTCTGCACGCGGTTCGTTTATTGTGAAAATGCGGATATTTCTGAAGTCGCGGAATGCATTGTTGCGTGAATTTATGGACTTTTTGCAGTTTTGTGCTAATTTTGCCCGAAAAACTTTCCGCTACTTCGGAAAACTCCTCATTCTCTCAGTGCGTTGACTATAATTAGCTTCTGCTTTATTTTCTGTGCGTGTGTGTTACAGTTATATCGCCAGTTATCGACGAGAGTTCATTGGATGCTGCTATTCAAGAGTGTAGCCAATCGGAGAATGAAGAAGACAATATGTTCAACGTGATCGACGCCTTCACAACACCGAAATACATATTTGACACGGAGAAAAAGAAATACATCCTGTATGAACCGCTTCTTTTTATTGCTGTTTGGCTGTTGATTATTTGAAGCACGATGGATTATGTTGCATTTTTTCATGCTTTTCAGGCACATGGAAAGACATCTGCCTGATTTGCACTTACACGGCGCTGCAAAGTCGAAGGGGAATTTCTACATGGCCCGATTTGTAAATATTCTACAGGTATGATAGCGATGTCCTTTTGACATTATGGAAACAGTATCATATGTTCTGTACGTACCTACCTACTCTTATGCTTTAGCGTACGCAAAGACACAGCCTATTCTCTGCCTCTTCTGGGTGGCTTGGAGGCGAACGCAAGATTCAGGTTGCTACATACATACTGTTCGTGTCCTGTACTGTACATGATGACCATTTCGAGGCAGACGTTGTGATACTGTTCTGTAAATATGTTTGTTGTGTTTTATTGTAGCTGAAAACTGTAGCGGATCTGATGGGAGCCCCTGGACGTGTGAATAGTGCAGTTGTGCTCGGAATGCTCTGTCGGCTAAAAGCTGTACGTACGTCTTCCTTATGTAAAGTGCGTTGAGATTACTAACTGACTACTAACTGTCTTCCTTATGTAAAGTCCCACTCGTGAGTTGAGATTGGCACGCCACGCGGCGAGTCGGAGAAACAGGGCTTCAGTACTGAATTACTATTTTCATCAAGTTAGCATGCCATCGAGGCCAAATCAAGTCAAACTCCAAGCATACATATACCCCAACTTTCTTCGATCTTTTTTTCAATGGTGAGGTCGCCGTTAACCCATCCCCAACTGGTATGGCCAAAAATGGTCATATTTCAGCTTTTTGACAAAAGTAGGGTATTTTGCAGGCCTCAGCGCAATATGCACAGAGTCAGCCAAATGCTGTCCTTCTCAAATTCCACCACCAAGGGTCCAAGCTTTGCACTGATGGTGTTAACTCCTTCCCCACCACACTGGCAACCTGAGAAATTGATGAAAAACTGTCTTTTCAGATGCATTTCTAACCAAGTATGTTCCCCTAGTGCAGTCAAGCAGAGAAACTTAGAGTAGTAGTTGGGGTATATGTATGATTGGAGCTTGACTTGATTTGGCCTCTATGGCATGCCAACTTGATGAAAATAGTAATTCAGTACTGAAGCCCTGTTTCTCCAATTCGCCGCGTGGCGTGCCAATCTCAACTCACGAGTGGGCTGCGCACTTTACAAGGGACGACTTGTCCTTTCAGTAAATAATTAGAGTCCATCCAGCGAGAAGTTGTCTTTAAGCCTTTGCCTGTGCACCGAAAAATACTCACTTGGTACGAATTTTTCTCGGAGTTTGGAACGTATTCAATTCTGCGGGAGTTCATGTAAAAGCAAATTGCGCAGCACGGGCAACGCAAGGACCGAGAGAGAATCGTGCTAGACGGACTATACTGTATCGCTCTCGTATTTTAGGAAAAGCTATTTCTGGAAGATCTAACTGGAACCGTAGAATTGGCCTTCACAGAAGGCATCGTAAGATTGCCAATATGATTGCTTCTACGTATGTATAACAGGCCTGCCTTCGTACGTACATGCCTACACTAGCCTGTATTTATGCAGTGAAGGTGAGCCGCTGCTGTCTGTTGTAGAAGTTGCATACGGGCTTGTTCTGCGAGCAGTGCGTAGTGTTGGCTGAGGGATGGTTGGAGGAAGGCGTCCTGCATGTGACGGGACTCGGCTTTCCACCCATGGAAGCAGCTGCGGAGACGCGAGCTCAGTTTGGTCGACTCAATTTCTTCGGCGGTCCGTCCAAAAACTGTGTGGCTGACTCTGTGAAACTGAAGCAACTGGAGAAGCGCAATCCAAACGCCACCATCGTCTTCGCCTCTGATCTCTGGCTCGACAGATCTATTGTACGACATGATGAGCTACAGTACTGTAGTACGTATCGATGCCCTCGTTCAAACTATGGTCATTCCGGTGGGGAGTTGTCTGCTGCGACAAATGAAATTCATTCTCCTCTTCTGCGGGAGCGAAATTTGCGCAGAACGGGCAAATTCCCAATGACAACTCTCGCTTGACTTACTGTGACTATAGCAGTGATGTGTTGCCGTGTAGTGCGTGCTGTACATCGCTCTTTCTGGGTGTGTAGGTGTTCGAGAAGCTTGACATGATGCTGAATGGTTACAGCGCCAATCCGCCCGTCTGCTTTGTCTTCTGCGGCTCCTTCACTTCCAAGAATCACGGCAACAAACATTTCGCCCAACTCAAAGGTGCTATTATGCTATCTAATTGCTATCTTTTCACCTGTTGTCGATTATGTACATTATTTTCCTCCGTACAGCCTTGACCGCAGTTTCGCGATGCTCATTTGGGGATGCATAGTATACTGTACAATGTAAGTATTCATTTTTCTGCTATGCAGATGGCTTCAAGCAGTTGTCAGAGGTGCTACAGCGCTACCCGGACTTGACAGAGCGGAGTAGCTTTGTGTTTGTTCCAAGCTTGACTGACCCATGCTTGGGCAATATCCTCCCGCGGTAAACGGACACACACTCGAATATCCCTGATGAACTGCGAGCTTTTATTCTTTTATCGTTTGTGGCGTTTCTTTGCTTATCTAGGCCCTCTCTTCCTGCCGCCGTCACTGCTCCTGTGTTGTAAAAGGTGCCCAACTGTCATTTCACCAGTAACCCTGCGCGTCTGCAGTACTGTACGCAGGAGATCGTGGTGTTCAGAGAGGATATTGTGGAGAAGATGTGCAGAAACGCATTGAAACTACCTGCCAAACAACAGGAGATACCCACTCATGTACGTATGCGCTTTGTGGACAAGCTCAAGCCACGTCTCGGAATACTGCCGTAAACACATGTGCAACCGTAAACGTACAGTTTCTGCACCGGAAGGAACGGAGTCAGATTATGTTACTTAGCTTTTTAGTTTTGCAAGACGCTGCTATCTCAAGGGCATTTGTGTCCACTGCCGATCCACGTTTCGCCCGTTTACTGGGACTACGATCACGCTCTTGGTCTTTATCCTCTGCCCGATTTGGTGGTGGTTTGCGACAAGTATGAGTCATTTACTCTGTCTCATCCGAAAGAGGGATGCACCATTACAAATCCGGTATGTTTACAGTTTGCACCACCTACATATGCAACAATGCTTTTCTCACCTACCTGTTCACTGAAAAATTGCAATCAAATGAGCAATCGCACGCACGACAATAATGCAAGTCATGCAAGCAGTGCATTTCTAGGGTTCATTCATGCGCAACAAATTCGCCTTTCAACTGTACAATCTGCATTCAAGAACTGTGGAAGACTGTCAGTTGGATGCGTACGATGAAAACAGCATTGACTTTGGCTAAATTCATCAATTTGCTGTTGCCTACTACCGACAACCCTTTCACGCTTGTGCCTTTTCTGATTCCTGCTGTTGTCCCGTCACAAATTTAAGCAGCTGCGCCTTTTTGGCCACATGTTCGCCTTCTTTGCATAGCACCTCTGACACCACCTCATGCCCTGGAGCTCTGAAAAGTGAGACAATGGAAGCATTCAGTTTAGTACCTAAATACAGGGTGTCTCACGTAGACCTCCCTAACGACTCAGCGTTATAACTTCCGTATTACAGTAGGTATCAAGCTAAAATTTTGTCCCCAGAAACCCAACAATCTTCCATTCTTTGTGGCAAAATTTGAGCCGGATAGGTCAACTCAGGGATGAAATTACGAGCTTGCAAAGTTGCGACGACGTTTTTCAACATTTTGAAATCAGTACTGCCACTATTGACCTCGACAACTTCTTGAACGCTGTCATGGGCGGTAAATCGCCTGTAATCGTGCATCCTTTGTGTTCTGCACCGTGATAATGTTCAGCCACTGTTGTTCCACCATATTGCCACGTTGGATAAGCTTCTTACCTTGCTGAGCAGAAGATTCTAATCTCAAAACCATGTGCTCAGGGAAGAAAATGGTAAAAACAGGGTCCAAAATTTCTAAGCCTGTAATTTTGTTTGCTGTGGGACTATCCGGCTGAAATTTTGCCACAAAGCATGGTAGATTCTTGGGTTTCTGGGGACAAAATTTCAGCTTGATAGCTACTGTAGTACGGAAGTTATAAGGCTCGATCGTTAGGGAGGTCTACGTGAGACACCCTGTAGTTGTGAAGTGTATAGAACTTCGTCCAAAAACTGCAAGTGAGAGGCTCATAAGATAAGAAAGGACAT
Source organism: Epsilonema sp. ZAB3_2 (assembly GCA_030247985.1). Lineage (NCBI taxonomy): Eukaryota > Metazoa > Nematoda > Chromadorea > Desmodorida > Epsilonematidae > Epsilonema > Epsilonema sp. ZAB3_2. The sequence continues at coordinate 84,662 of JASAMW010006634.1, forward strand.
ACTTGATGACGTATTCCATCTTCATTGCCACCAGTACAACGAGGGGTTGTCCAGGAGTGACCTCATCACCAGCATTCACCAATATTTTTTCCACCACTCCGGGCATTGGAGCCAACGCGCCGGCCAGTGCCGAATCCCCACGCTCCATCGTCTCCTGTACCCACTTGGGCTGCGGCACCTTCAACTCATACTCTCCGTCCGTGGTGAATAGATGGAAGGTGTTGTCGTCAAGCCAGACAACTTTCGCCCTGTGACTACCGGCCAATTCTTGATGCGGCAGGTAAAGTTCGCATTCGAATTCGATGGATTCGCGAAGACTGGAGTCGGCGGATTTCAGTCCGCTGCTTCTGACGACGATTTCCTCTCTTGGCTCGGATGAATTATCGAGCAAGCGCATGGTGTAGCTGCCATCTCGCAGAAAACGAACTTGCGCGTGGAATAGTTGGGAATCCAGTTGAAAGCTGATCACGCGCTCTTCTTCCATGTTCACGCGAAAATAATCGACGGCGCTGAACGGGTCCCGAGGTCGAAAGCCCGGCTGACGCACCACCTGCGGCACAGTCACACACACAACACACACATACAAAACATTACGTTAAGGTCTCACACTATAGATCTCTGAGCCGTGGACTCCTGTACTACTACTGAAGTATCTGGTGATATCTAATTTCAGCTGTTTTCACTTCCTGACA